>PVIW01000010.1:0-253423 GCA_004026585.1 Noctilio leporinus
ATGAATTATGGGCTTAAATAAAAATGTAAAACTATATAATCTTAGTTCTTAGACCTGACACCAAGAGCATAATGTATAAGAGGAAAAATAATAGTTTTTCGTCAAACTTATAAACTTTTGACCTTTAAAAGATCCTGTTAAAAGAATGAAAGGACCAGCTTAGACTTGCTATAAGACAAGCTATAAGAACTATTTGCAAACCACATACCCAGCAAAAAACGAGTATCTGAAATACATGAAGAACTTGACAGTTAAAAAAAGAATCCAAGTAGGAAATGGGCTAAGACAGGAACAGACAATTCACCAAAAAGGGTATACAGAAATAAACACTTGAAAAGATGTTCAACATCATTAGCCATTAGGAAAATGCAAATTAAAACCACCCTAAGGTGTCATTACATATCTATCAGAATGGCTAAAATAAAAAATAGTGACATACCAAATGGTGGCGAGGCTACCGAGAAACTGCCTACTCATACACCAGGTGCGTCCCCAAAATATCGATCTAATGTCAATATAATTAAAACGGTTTGCACGGCCGATACTTCCGGGGCAGGCCTCGTATGACAGGCAGAACGTAAAATGATACAGCCACTCTGGGAAACTGGTTTGTTTGCTTTTCACAGATCTAAACATGCAGCTACCACAGGAACCAGCAACTGCACTCCTGGGCATTTATTCCAGAGAAAAGAAGACTTAACGCTGACACAGAAACCTGTACGTGAGCGTACAAGATGTCCGTCAGCAAGTGCACAGAAAACCACCCGTGGGACGTCCACACCATGGGGTGTTACTCAGTGCCACAAGGAAGGACCTCTAGGTGCAGGGACAGTGGGGCAGGGGAGAAGGTGACTGCAGTTATGGAAAGGTCAGGAGGGATCCTGATAGATGGAACTACCCCGTACACAGACACAGGAGACACACACACACACGCACACACACACTAGTGCAAGTAAAAGTGGGGAAACCTGAACCTGATAGGTGGCGTGTCCGCATGCCCCCGCTGGCTATGATGGAACTACAATCTGGTAAGTGGCCACCATGGGAGGCAACAGGGTGGAGTTCGCAGAAGAACTTCTGTATTATTTCTCACAACTGAGTGTGAATCTCTAATTATGTTGAAACAAAATTTTTCATTAAACTATCATTAATTTTTAAAAAGCATACATACACAAGTAAAAAACAAGCATGGTTTATTTATTAAAATATTCCAACTGGATTAATGTAGGTAGTAAAATTGTATTCAACAGAAATAAGAGCCAGGAAAAAAACATGATCATGGTTATACCATATTAAAAATAAGCATGTAATTAAGATAAGAAAAAATTACTCAACCCCTAAATCAATCATACATTAAAATGTTGTATGTCTTTTGTCAGAGTTTATTCACTTATTTTTAGAGACAGGGGGAGGGAGAAAGAGAGGGAGAGAAACATCAATGTGTAGTTGCCTCTTGTGTGGCCCTCTACAACCCAGGCATGTGCCCTGACAAGGAATCGAACCAGCGACCTTTCTGTTCACAGACTGGCACTCAATCCACTAAGCCACACCAGCCAGGGCAGGATGCTGTATTTTGAAGCAGTTGCTTCTGGACTGCACAGGGAAGAAGAGTTGTAAACAGGAAAGGAGGCCTTCATTGGGCACTCCCACCCTGTATTGTAGTAGAAGGGAAGCACATAAATCACACGCTTTATGGTTTAGTGGATAAGGCGCTGCCCTGAGGACCCAAAGGTCGCTGGTTCAATTCCCAGCCAGGACACATAACCAGGTTACAAGCCAGGTCTCCAGCCAGGTCTGTAGCTGCCAGCAGGTGAAAGGCAACCATACATTGATGTCTCTCTCCCTTTCCTCTTCCCTCCCTGCCCTTCTGTCTAAAATTAATGAATATAGCCCTGGCTGGTAGCACAGTGGATAAGGCGCCGGCCTGAAAACCCAAAGGTCGCAGGTTCGATTCCCCAGCCAGGGCCCATAACCAGGTTGCAAACCAGGTCTCCAGTCAGGTCTGTGGCTGGAGGCAGGTGAAACGCAACCGTACATTGATGTCTGTCTCCCTCTCTGCCCCTCTCTCTTCCCCTCTTTCTAAAAATAATAAAATCTTAAAAAATAAAATAAAATAAATGAATAAAATCTTTTAAAAAAAAAATCACATGCTGTAGAACTGACACCATGCAGATGTCACATGTTTCAAAGCTCAACTAGCCTGAACTTGAGGCTCACTTTTGAAGTGTCTGGTGAACTAGAGGGCAGAGTCAGGGCAGGCGCTCGCCTGGTGGGTGGGAGAGCCTGCTCATAGAAAAGTGCCTCCGGGTCGGGTGGGGGCTCAGTGGCCAAGAGGGCGGCAGAAGTAAGCTCTTTCCTATCCCGGCTGTCATTTTCTTCTGAGTCATTGCGAGCCATCGTACCACTCACCAGTTCAGCAACGTGATCCCCTCATTAGCCCTCGGTTTTCCAGGCATTATAGTGACTTTTGTTAAAGTAAACCGCTTACAAACACTCTTTAACAATTAACTCCAAATAGGGGAGCCATGACTCTTGAAACCAGCCTCTCTCTGCGGGTGGACGTGTGTCTGCTCTGTCCCGTGTCCACCCACATATGGCTTTGGAAGACTTGTGGTTAGTGTGACTGAAGAGTGAGTGTCAAATTTCCTTTAAGTACAATTTAAAATTGAAATAGCCCCATGGAGCTACTGTTCTGGAGACCACATGTTAAGCCTTTAATCAAAGATGACAACTGGAGATGTACACCTGTTTCCCCCTCCTGAGTGCCCCACTTCCCCGTTTCTGTGAGCAATTTTCATGCGAAATGAAGGCAACTGCCCCTCGTGTGGCTGGGAGGGCTCACAATTCTCTGAGTGCCACCTGCCATCCTCACCGCTCCCACCCAGGTCACCCTGCCAGCCCGTCTGCCAACATCACCGCCCATCCTCCTCATGGTCACCCTCCTTCCCCATGTGCCACCCTAGAGTCCGTACAGGAGCCAGTGCCGGGCACCCCGGGTGGCTTCCCAGCGTGAACAAGGACGCCCACGTGCTGGGGCACGACCTACCAGAACTTAAAGGACCTGGGCCCTGGCTCCACCTGGGCCTCACCTGCAATCCTGTGCTTCTCCTTAGCTTGGTACCCAGAACACCATTCCCTGCTCTTCCCCAGGACGCCCGAGGGCCTCTTTTCTGTCCCAGCTCCAATGGCAGTCCTCCAAGAGGCCCTCCCCAACCCCCCTGCAAACCCTCCTGCAGCCCGCTTTCAGCCCTCCTCTCACTCCTGCGCTCCCACCCACCAACGTGGTGAGTGGTACCCTCACCTGGACCCTTCCTCTCTGGCTGTCTCAGGAAGGCAGGGACTTCCCCTGCAGCTCCGCCTTATCCCGGCGGAGCCTAGGCCCGTGCCTGGCAGACACGGGTGCTCAACACAACTGCTGGACAAGTGAAATAAAATCCTCTAGCTCTCTGTGGCTGGAGGCAGGTGAAAGGCAACCATACATGGATGTCTCTCTCCCTCTCTGCCTCTCTCCCTTCCCCTCTTTCTGGAAATGATGAAATAAAATCTTTAAAAATAAAATAAAATAAAAAAATCCTCTGGCTCTCAAACCCTCCCTCCTAGTCATCCCACCTCTGCCACCTCTAACGCCACTTTCTGTCCACCAGAACTTTCCGCCAGCGCCCAGGAGCCCTCCTTCAGAAATCCTGCCTTGTCGCTGAAACACCCTCGGCCGGTCCTGCTCCTCTGCTACCTCCCAGAGCCCGCCGCTCGGAAGCAGCCTCTCCCAGTTCTTTCCCGCACTTAGCCCACACTTAGCCTTTGGCGAGGCCGCCTGGGCTCCCGTCCCTCACGCATCGACACACCGGCTCAGCTCAAGCTGCTCCCTGAGGCCAGGTGCAAAGGGTCTGCCATTTCCCTGGGTCTCCGACCAGGTCTGCGGGGCAGCCCGTCCGAACAGGACCCTCGGGCAGCTGCCTGCCAGCACCGCCTTCCCTCCTCCGCGGCCCTGCGTCCTTCTCAGTCCTCCCTGCGGACTCTGTGCCCAGGCACGCAATGCTGAAATATCAGGGTTCCTAGGGTGTGGGCAGGGGATCCCGTCTTTCCCATCAATCCCTGCGTAACCTGTTTTTGATGATTTAAGCTGATTACCTTTGTGCTGATGACTTCTAAATGTACTATGTTTTAAAACATGGCTCTTCGGTTTAAAATCCTCCAGCAGCTTGCAGGGGGGTGGGGGGCGGGTGGAGAGGTGGGAGTGGGGGTGCTCTTTCTGCAGGGCCTCTTCCACTAGAACGCAACTCCACGGGGGTTGGGCTATGCCTTCTGCACTCACCTCACTCCTCCTATTTCCAAGCCCGGCACAGGCTGCGTGAGCCAGGATCTAGTCACCATAACTGAAGCATACGGGCTAGGGGCATCTCGGACTGTCCACCCCCGATTAGGAGGCCACGTGTGTCCACACCAGGAGGCCCCGGCCAGCGGGATGCTCCCTCCCTCAGCGCGAGGCTTGGTCTTGAGGCCTTAGTAACAGCCTCCTGCTCCTGCCACCACCATTCTCTCCTGGGTGGACAACGTGAGGATCCTTTCTCAAGCTCCTTCTCTCTCCTTAATGCTGGCATTCTTGACTTTCCTCCTTCCGTAAACTTTCTGAGATGTGACGCGACCACCTCTGCTACCATCTCATGCTGGTAACCCCAAGGCGGTCACCCCAATTCCTCACTTCCAGCCCAGCCACTCTCTCTGGTCCGACACACACGCATCCAACAGATCTCAGGACATTTCCTCTTGACTGTCCCCGCAGGCACTTCAGACTTGAGAAGTTCAGGATCACGCTGGCCCCAAATATGCTCCCCCGCCCCCATCTCGTAATTCCAGAACCGATTACTACCCGCTCAGATATCCCATCCGGGAGTCTGGAAGAAAGGCCAGACTCCCCGTCCTCCCTCACTTCCTGAAGGCAGATCCAGCCAAGCCTGACTATTCTCACCCTAGACTTCGTGGCTCAGCCCTCTCTTCCTCACTCTAGCAGACTGCGCTGCTGTGGGCCTCACCACTTCTCGCCACACGGAACACACCTGACTGGTCTCCCTGCTCCAGGCTGCTCAAGTTGTTCCCTGGACATGTGCGACTTCCATTCTAAAACAAAAACCCGAGCACATTACTCACTGTCTCTGACTCCCCATCTAGACCTGGAGGAGGACCAGTCACCTCTGTGACACGGCCTAAGACTCATCCGCCCACCTTGCACCTGCAGTTCCAGTCATACCAAAGTACGACGCAAACAAATCCAATTTCATGCCTCAGTGTCCTCTCCGCCTGGAACATGCGATCCCAGAGTGCCTGTAAGGCTCCCCATTCTCCAGGGCCCACAGCCCTGTGCCACCCACTGCAAAGCCCTCCCCAGCACCCTCGGGAGAGCGACGCCTGCTTCCTCTAGGTGTCCATGGCCGCCTGGACCCAGTGTCCTACTGGCCACCTGCCCTGTCTGTGTTCGCACCAAAATACAAGCCCTTGGAAGTGAAGAATGGTGTTATTTCTTTCACGATGCCCCAGGACTTAGCAAAATGCCTGGCGTAGTAGACACTCCAAAAAATATCCAGGCCTGAGTAAATGTTAAGTTCTACACATACTGCAACTTCTCCCAACCTTCTCCAAGTGTTATTACTCTCCAAGATTGAGGATATGTTGGTTCTGCCTTGAATAAGACCCACTTTCTTATCCAAGGACACGTAATTAGTAGTGAAAAAAAGCACAGAGACCTGGATGCAAAATTATCTTCAACATTAATGAACTGCATGTCGTTGGGAAAATCTAACCTTAATAAGCAAAATTGGAATAATATTCACCTTGAAGAGCTGTTTTGAGGATTAAATGAGATCACATCAAACACCAGGTAGACAGTATCAGTTCCTATTTTATAAACTAAGCTCATGATCCTGCCACTGTGAAATGTTTCTCATTTGTCCTGGAAGAGTCAGACATGTCCTTCCCTTCTGCCCTTCCATGCTAACCGCTAATTCTACAGAGCATTTATTGTATCATTTTATAGTTTTTATTTTTAGTTGCCTTTATTCCTTCATTAGATTACAAGTACTGGACTACAGGGATTTTTGCCTTGTTTGGTGGGAAATGTATTCGTTATCTGAATATTTTTCACCCATGTTTCCTAGGTCAGGAGATTGAAAAGGTTGAAGGAGAAAGTGTATTTATGAACCAAATGCTAATAGAATTATACCTTACTTAGTACCTCTCTGTTTAATAGTAGAAACTATACCTTTAATGCAGGTCAATCTCTAACTGACTCAAGAACATCCGACAATCCAGCCCTGGCTGGTAGCACAGTGGATGAGGCGCCAGCCTGCAAACCCAAAAGTCACTGGTTCAGTTCCCAGCCAGGGCACATAACCAGGTTGCAAACCAGGTCTCCAGCCAGGTCCGTAGCTGGAGGCAGGTGAAAGGCAACCATACATTGATGTCTTTCTCCCTCTGCCTCTCTCCCTTCCCCTCTCTCTGAAAGTAATAAAATCTTTTTTAAAAAACCAAAACAAAAAAAATCCAACAATCCAATTCAAATATAACATGAACTGAATGACTCTGCAAATCTTCCAAAAGGAAAACAATATTGATAAATGGGTTAAAATCATGTTGTAGAATGCTCAAGTCACGTGCAAAGAATGACAAATGAAGGTGGGATAAAACTAGTTAACTGACAAACCAAAAGGAGTAATGACAATATGGGCATTTCAAAAGGAATCACCTTCAATATTCAAACCACTACTTTTATCAAATGACCAACAATTCTTCCAAGTGTTTACCAAAAGACCCTTTCTGGATGGGGCTATAAAAAAGTTATCAAGTGAAGACGGTTGTTATTTCAGTTCAATGCAATCTTGTTGGCAAAGGTTTACGAATCAACTTGTGACTCCTTATTCTAAGAAATCAGTCCTAGTTGCAACTTTAATATTTTGTGAATAATTCATTTTCGTAATCTTTTGCGTCTATTTTCAAGATAAAAGTCCCAAGCAGGCCCCTTACCCCTCCATTCCTTTATGTGAAATTTTGGTCTCTTATTTAAATGTCAAAGGTCCTTCTTCAGGATCAATGGTCCTGAGTTAGGCAGGTCAACCATTAT
This sequence comes from Noctilio leporinus, assembly GCA_004026585.1. Lineage (NCBI taxonomy): Eukaryota > Metazoa > Chordata > Mammalia > Chiroptera > Noctilionidae > Noctilio > Noctilio leporinus. The sequence continues at coordinate 7,112 of PVIW01000010.1, forward strand.
CCATAGTGCCCTGCACCACGAACTCAATAAATGCCCATCCAACCAAGTCTGTCCTGCAAGACCAAGCCACGGAATCTGGGCAGCTATTTCACTCTACACACTCTTTTGTCCTAAACCGACCTGGCATCCTCGGGGCCAAGTCACATTCTAAACCCCACCCAAGCCCCAGACCCATTCTGAGGATGGGAGACACTTGTAGAAATTTCCCAAGAGTCCACTCCACGGAGATCTAAGGATTAGGTCTAAAATTTTAGTATTCCGCCATCTGTGTACAAAATACCGTGTTCGCTGTGATGGCAAGGGGGAGGTGACAATTTTTAAAAAACCATCTCGGGGGCCACAGAAGAGTGCACGCAAACGCATCTGTATGCTCGGCGAACCCACGGATTCTTCCGAGTCCAGGGGTGCCCTCCCGTTTCCCTCTGCCCGACAGCTGGGAAAGGGCTCTGCGGCACCCGACGGAGGAACTAAGGGGGAACCAGGGCCGCCCTGCAAACATTACATGCTTTCCACTCTCTGACGCCGATAGAAGCGTCGGTTCGCATCTCTGCCCAGTTCGGTTCAAAGTCGGCTGGTTTGGCGGAAAAAAGAAACGCCTCCACGGACGTCCAGGCTCCGAGAGCCAGTGGGCCCGGGAGACCTCGGCTGCGGGCCCGAAGCCCCGGGAGCGCCCACCTGCGGCCGGGCGCCGCCCTCGCCGCCCCGCCGTCCAGCCCGGGGGGCGCGGCCGCGGCCGCCCTCCTCCCCGCCCCCCGGCCCCCGCCCGCGCCTCCCCGTGGTGCCGGCCCTCCAAGCACCGGAGTATCCGTGGTACCTGGAGGTTGGGCGAGGTGGATGCCATGGTGGAGACCCGAGGCGGCGCCCCGGAGGAACGCGGGCAGAGGACCCGCAGCGGCCACGGCCAGTCGCGCCCGGGGAAGCCCTGCAGGTGCGCAGGCCGGTGGCTCCCGGGCCTCTAGGGGCAGCCTCCCTTCCGGGAAGTGCTCCAAACGCACACGGAGCCCCAGGAGCCGCGGGACCCTCCCCACGAAACTTCCGCAATCCCGAACCCCGCTAGGCTCTCGTCCCGCCCCCGACCCGCACTTCCGCTTTCGTCATCAGCACGCGCGCCACCCGAGTCTCGGACATCCGGGCCTCGCCGTGCCGGCGGGGCGTCGCGGGGCGTCGCGGGGCTGGGGGAGCCTGGACCCCGGGGCGTCGGGGGACGTGCGTCCCGCGTGTGGGGACCCGGACCACTGTTCTTTCCCCCTCTTTCCCCGGAAGTCTCCTACGGAAGATGCGCTCGCGGCCCTGGCGCTTGTCACTCCCCGTCTGAAGCTTCGCGTTGCCCGAGTCATCCAAGGCCCACGGGGGGTGGGCGCGGGGCCCCTTTCCGGCCGCCTTTCCTCCGTCTCCTCGTCTGTGAAACGGGGCGATGGTGGGGTTGTGAAGGAGGCGAGACGTGCCCAGGCGGCCGCAGCGCTCGGGGACCTGGGGCGGGGAGACCGGACCGCGGCGCAGCGCGCTCGGGCTCCCGCCCCGGCTCCGTCCAGCAAGCTCGCTTCCAGGGCGATCGAGGCGGTTCCGGAGGCCTGGGGTCCTGGGTGCCTGCCGTCTGGGGAACACACGCCCGGGAAACTGAAGGATCGAATGCGGCTTATGTAATAAGAGCAAGGGTGATGGCTGGAGAGGTCAAGGGCTTCACATGAGATCGCCCGGGTGAGGGGTCAGCGCAGAACTAAGACGTTTCCTCCGCCGTGCTGTGGTGGGCAGCCACACCCCGCCTTCCTTTCATCGATAAGTGTGGGGGTTCAGAACCAGGCGCCCCAAGGTGTGTCCCCCTGGTGTGCAGACTGAGCTGAAGTCAACTTCAGTCGTAGGATCAAGAGAAACCTCGGCCCGTCCCTTAATCATCTGAAGAACCTGGATTAGGTGCCTGTCGCATCCTGCGATGGTCCTTTAGCCCCCAACCCAGCTGCTCACCATGTGCCATCGACCCAGAGTGGATGGGGGTGTCTCTGCGCCCTCCTGTACCCAGGGCTCCCGTACATGTGTGTGTAGCAGTTTTGGTTATTTTCTCTTGCTAATTGGATTCATGCCTATTTGGTTATTAGGCCAGCCCAGAAGAACCTTGAGGGTAGAGAACAGTTTCTTCCGCCTACACAGAAGCTCAAAGGAAAGGGGAATAGATGTCGAAGCACTTGAGCGTTTTATTTCTCCTCGATTTTTTCCAATCACCTGCCATCCCCTAAGTAATTAAAACACTTCCCTCCCCTTTCGTATTTGGTACTGTTGAGGACCCAATTTTAGAAACCTCACTTGTCCAGCATTTTATATTCTTTATTTTCTTCACTGTTTCCCTTTCTCCTCTACCTGCAGAACTTCCTCGAGTTGGATGTTGTCTTCTCCGTCCCTGCTGCATCTCTGCCCACCTTACCTCCTTCCTGGGTTTCTGATATCAACCGATCAGAAGTGGCTTCAAATCTAGATGCCTGTGCCCATCCTGTCTGTCCCCTGCCCTGTGCGTAATACTAACTCCAGAGATCGCTGAAAATCACAGGGTTTTCCTCCACATTCAAAGCAAGTTACTTCTCTTCCACCCCAAAACATTTTTCTCTGGTCTCTCCTCAATGATATCACTGTAAGTCTCCAGCATCTAAACTCAGAACTCAAAGCCCAAAGCCCAAAACCCTCGCCCCACCTCTGTCTGCTAGTGCACCTTTCCACCCCTCGGTCCCCTTGCAGTTACAGAGAAAATGCTAACTTCAGCCCTCAGATTGTTAGTAGACACTTGATAAACATTAAACCATTTAACTGAGCTGTTTAAAGAAGTTCTTAGTTCCTTATTGGTTATCACATAAACTTGATTTTGCCTGGACAGACCATCAAACTTCGATGTACCTTTCAGTTCAATCCCTGAACACCCAATAGACACAAGTCTACTAAGCACTAGGAAACTATGAACATGAGTGAAATGCAACCTTTGCCATGTATGAGTTTACAATTTAGTGGAAGACACAGACACATACTAGGGAAAAACACATCCATTCAGATATTGAATCACACCACTTGCCAGGCATTTTTTAAGTGACAAATATAAACCAAACAACCAAAAGCCCCTCCTTTATTATCAATAACAAATCATACTGATATCATGTGCCCCCTAATACACAGTGAGAAGGGCTAGGTGGCATTTGTGGATTTATTTGGCAGCAGGGCCTCCTGTCCAGCCTGTCAAGGATCTAATCCATCTACTCAGACCACTTTAAAGGAAATACATAACATGAAATCCCTCACAGTGTGCCAGCCACTATGTCCACCTAGGACTAAGGTCTCTGCCTGTTGAGTCACCTGCTCTGACCTAGAACAGAGCCAGGAGGAAGGGACATTCTGACCGTGCTGGTCATGTGAAGGAAGTGACTCAGGCTGTGCTAAGGCAGGGAACCTGTTCCCCATGTGAGCCGGCATTCCTTCCTGAACATGCTCAATAACCTGGAGGCCCAGCCCTTTTTCCCTCATTGCTGTTTGTTTTATTCCTTTGAAGCCACAGCAAGTTTCTGGACTGATAAATGGGTTTGAGAGGGAACCCATCATCCGTGTGAGAGAGGGCATATTGCCTGATGGAGCCATCCTGCACAGTTGATGTCTCGGTTAATGGCCCTGGTGCATCATTAGTGTGAAAGGAAAGATGAGGTCCATTCTCAATACGTTTACAGCCCGGTATCGCAGTAATACACTTCTGAAAGTCAATTGTAAACACCTTTCTCCACTCCAGCTTCATCCACTCAGGTCTTTTCCATTTTTGGAGTATAAGCTTACATCTGTAAACATTTTCAAAAAGATATCATGTCAGAAAAAAAAATGAATCAGTTGTGGTTTTATGTAGAACACATCATTTAATTACTAGCTGCCTATCTAGAGAATGGCACTACGGCAGACTTCAGCGGGGGAGAATCTGGGGAGAGGGGCATGTTGGGGCAGGACCCGGGAACCCTGGGTCAAAGGTCATCCTGACCATTTTAAAATTGAATATCAGCTGGCAACTTTCTCCCTTTGATTTATCAGTTTCCTTGTGTCGTGTTTAAAAACAGATTTGAGAATGATATATTGCAATAGTACTTGAAGGTGCCAAACCTAAAAAATATTTTATTGGAAGCTGCTGTTTCAATGCCCCTTATGGTCAATTTTTTAAACTAGATAAGACACTTTATACTCCCATTCTTACTCTATTTATTAGATTTTGGAATCAAAAGCATGTGGGATGGAATTCCTATTCATATGTGTAAATAGATATAAACCCTGGGACTCTAAGAAGAGACAATAGAATTAATGACACACTTGAACTAATTAATACAAGCATACCTCATTTTATTGCCTTTCAGAGATGTCTTTTTTTTAATATATTTTATTCTTTAAAAATTTTTAAATTTGTTTTGAGAGTGAGAGACATCAATTTGTTGTTCCACTTATACGTGCCCTAACCAGTGATAGAGCCCACAGCCTGGGTTATAGGGACGATGCTTTAACCAACTGAGTTTCTTAGCAGGGCTTTTTCGTCCTGTCTCCCCCTGCTCCCACCCCCAATTTTTTGTTTTGAAGACAAGACCCTCTGCCAGCAAAAAGATTGCTACTCACTTTATGGCAGTGGTCTGGAATCAAACCCATAGATCTCTGAAGCCTGCCCATCATGCTTTTCGATCATGCAATCCAACTGGTGCTAATTGAGCCCTATTGGGTATGTAGCTCCTTGACACTGATGTTTAAATGTATTCAAATCCAAAAGAGAAGTCAAACAGGACCTCTTCTCTAAGAGCTTCTAATGTAGTTGAAAAGATCAAGCAGCTGCAAAGAGGAAGCAGTCTTTATTGTCCACATGAATAATAAGTGCAATGTACATCTTCTGAGTTAAAAACAAGTGGTGAGATTGTACCTGAAACCTATATAATTGTATTAACCAATGTCATCCCAATAGACTCAATAGAAAAGAAAAAGAAAAACAAGTGAGAAATGTTGGCTACCGGGCTCCTGGGAAAGGTTGAGAGTTGCACTGTACCTAGACAGGAAACTCCAGCTCTAGCGAAAGAACTTTCGTGCGTTCGTATAAAGATAGTCTGTGCTACTGAGGAGAGTTGTCCTTTCCCATTATTCAAATCGTAATTGCAAAGTAGAAGTCTTGAAAGCTCAAGTGTGTGTTCGTAATCTTGGCCAAAGTCCACTTTGGAAGACGAAGGGTAGGTTAAAAACCACAGCCGATTCAATCGTTTAATTTCACTGTATTAAAGCTCAAGGTTGCCAAATGATCTCATTACCAAATTATATCCTAAGATCATGCTGCAAAATAGGATAGTCTATGCCAGATAAACTACTCCCAACGGCAACCTCTGGCCAAGGATATTTCTGAAGTTGCAAAATAGCTGTGTTTTTTTTTTTACTGGAAAAGTTCATCCTCCACCCCTGGTACTCTTGGGGCATTCCTGGGCTAACCTCGCCCAGGGCAACACAACATCCAGGGCCAAACGCTTACGTAAAAGAAGCTTTGTAACATGTGAATGACAACTAGTAGCAGTCTCCAAAGCAATTCTGTAATAAATTTTACAAAGAGGCAACTCGAGTCCATGAAAGTCAGAAGGCGGCAACTTGGGGGGTTAATGACAAATGCCTCCCACAGTTATTGTGATCAGGGGCTCCCAGGTCGTTAAACCTTTGTGATGAGAGGTGTCATGCTCGGGGAAGTGATAAATAAAGATGTGAAAAGACTGAAGTGCTCAGCTTTCATTCTTCACTATTTTTAGGGCCTGTTTTTTCAAAATGGTGGGATTTGTAGACGCAAAAGATTCAGGTTCCCTCTTTAAAGAGAAAGTATACGACCTCTATCCAAGCAAGGAATACCCCCAATGAAAGCGGTTTTATTGTGCCAGCAAGAAATTCCAGGAAAAAGATATTATAAAAGCTCCTCAGGGATAGATTTAGGTCAGAGGAAATATATACCTTGGAGAGAGATGGAGACATTAAGTTATTTAGGAGTTGGCTCTCTTCAAAGACCCCAGACTGTAAAGTATCATGTAATTGATCCAAGTGGACAATGTGTCAATTAACAAATCTAAATTGAGTTGACTATTATGTGAAAGGCATCTAACCCTCCAAACCCCTTCTAACTTTCCTGAAGGAGAAAAGGCCAGCATTGTGCATTCATTGTCTACCCAAAAGGTATTACAACACAAATCTGTTTTGGAAGTGCCGGCAGGGATGTTGTAACTTTATTTCGCCGTGTCTGCACGGTGTAGTGTAGTGGAAAGGGCTCTCTTTGGGCTTGAAGTCCTGACATCCTAGGTTCTAATCCTGACTCTCCCACTCAATAGGTTTGTGGCCCTTTTTAGAGAATTAAGAGAAGACTGTAGATCAACGCTGCGTCATTTAATCAGAAGACGCCAGCTCTGTTCTCAAGTTATGCAACTGTCTTGCTTTTCGGCCTTAGGAAGGTCATTACCTGCGCTTGTCTTCAGTTTGCTTGTCTAGGAAGGGATTGAGCAAGGTCATCTCTGAGATTTCTCGCTGCTTTAAAACAACGCCTTGCAGAAAAGCAGAGTTGTATTAATTGAATTGACTGTGGGCGCTTACATTGCGTTTCTGTTTTTTATACCAGGGTCCTACTTACAGCAGAAGGTAGTAGAGCTGTTGAAATGAGACCCCAGGGCAGGTACTTAATTGCTCCGAAACTTCGTTTTATCTTTAACCCTGAATGAATAATTCCTGCTTTACACGGTTACTGCAAAGATGAGAGATAGTGAACTGCGCTGTCTGGGCCCATGGTGGACACTCAATAAGTGGGGTGCTTTTTATTTTTGCCTCTATGAATGACTCCTTGCCAAGGGGTAGCATGATTCCTCTGGGAGCATAAAAGAGACTCCGTAACAATCTACAGTTTCGAAGGCCTTGCTGTGGCAGACCCAGCATAATGCCACCTTTTGTAACGTCGATGGCGACCCGGCCTGAAATTTTAGGCAAATTTACTAATGGACTCCGGAGGGAGCCCGTTCCTCTACAAAGGTATTGGGTGTTACCTTTGTAATGCCTTTTCTTCTCCCGATTGTATAGTTAACTCTGGTGCTGAATGCCCGCAGTTTGCCCGGGTGGTCGGGCAGCTGTGCCGACTTGGGGGGGCAGCAACATGGGGGAGAAGCATCCTCTCAGCTTGGCATTGCCCTCACCGTCTCTCAGCGCCTCCTTTCACCGCCATCCCTGGCACACGGCGCCCCTACCGCCCCCTGCTTCTGCATTTTTGCCACATCTGGACGCCGCGTCGGCTGCTTCCCCTTTCTCTCTGACCAGCGCAGACCCGCATGCAGGTTTCTGCCGACCTGGGCCACTTCCTTCCCCTCATTCTGGGCACAGCAGTTACTGCCGTGAAGCTGCAAAGTTAGAAACCCTTAAACGTTTACACTCTGAAGCTTGATTCCGGAAAGCAACTTCGCATGAAGCTGTTGTCAACCTTTTTCATCTTGTGGCACATCCAAAGAAAAAAAAAATAATAATAAAATAAATAAATAAATAAAAATTGTAATTTGCTGTTCTGACAAAAAACAAAAACAGGTGTCATTTTGACTCCCTCACCCTGGACGGCTATTGTTGCATTGGCTGCCGTCATTTTTTTTACATGACAATCTGTAAGAAAAGAGGTCAGTGCCCCTGAGGAAATAGTCAGGTATTGCAGGTTTTAGAAATTCTTTCGGCGCACCTGTTGAAAATCGCTGGTTTGTCTCCTTCGCTGTTCTGGGTCCTGGGGCCTCCGATTTGCGCTCCCAGGGGAGCACTGATCTGTAGCGCGGCCAGCGTGTGGCCTTCCTTGGTGCTCATGGGGGGGGGGGGTTCGGATGAACCGCTGTGAGATTTCCTCAGGGGACCCCCGCTCTGTACTTGAGACGCAGTAGCTGCCCTTGTTCTTAGCCTGCTCGCCTGCAAAGGGGATGAGCTGGATCTCTCTGAAATCTCCTGCTGCTCTGAGTCAAGAATTGCTTCGACAGTTTGATCTCAAGGAGCGTATAACCCAGTCCTGTATGGAGAGAGGCACAGAGAGGCGCAGCAGGCCGACCTGTGGGGCGGTTGCGAGCTGAGCGTTTGGGTAGCAGGAGCTGGAAGGTGAAGGTGTGGATCTGGGCTGGGCCAGGCTGGCAGCTGGGAGAAAGGACACCTGGGCCGGCAGGGGGACAGAGGCTGGGGCCAGGCATAGGGCAGGCTGCTGCCCACCACATGCTGCGCGCAGGTTCTTCTGCTGAGAAGGTTCACGGAGCATCCTTATTCCCCAGTCAGTTTATAAGCTCTGCGGTGGACAGACTTTATAGCCTTCCGCAGGGAGGCAGGGTGGGTGCTTGTACTGGATGCTGGAACGTGGCTAGACCACATGTCCATGTTAAGTCCAGTTACTGCCACTATCAAGGGCTCATGTGACAATGGGAACCCATGTTCTTGGGAGGGAGCAGCCCCTTGAAAAATGTGAGATACCCCTCTCTCTCTCTCTCTCTCTCTCTCTCTCTCTCTCTTTCTCTCTCTCTCTCTCTCTCTCTCTCTCTCTCTCTATATATATATATGATGGGGTCATACTTATCTCTACAGGTAGATTTTTTTTTAAAGGTTTTATTTATTTATTTTTAGAGAGAGGGAAAGGAAGGCAGAGAGACATCAACATGCAACGGAAACACCAGTTGGTTGCCTTGCCCCGGAGCCCGGCCTGCAACCCAGGCATGTGCCCGGGCTGGAAGTTGAAGCAGTGACCTTTCGGTCTGCAGGCTGGTGCTCAATCCCTGGAGCCACACCAGCCAGGGCAGGTTGTTGATTTTATATGTTTATTCACAAATTAATTCACATACTACGTGAATAAAACCAAATGTGGTAAATCTATAGATTTCCTAACTCTGTTATTTCTGAAATATTTCCATGATGGATTGAATGACTTAAAAAGATCATTTTAAAGAGATCTTGTCCAGTGTATCAGCACAGAGAGCACAAGGTCATGGTGGGGTGTTGGGTGGGCCAGCTCCCAAAACTCCCTTGCTTGGTTAGGGGACCCCCAGTGTTTCACTCACCTGTGGCTGGTGTGGCCAAGCACCCCAGACATGTCCGGCAACAGAAATGTAACCCCTCACAAGTCCGCAGGCTGGAAGCCCCAGCCAAAGGGTTGGCAGGGCCATGCCCTCCTGAAGGCTCTGGGAGATCCTTTCTCTAAATCCTGGACATTCAAATTTTTCTTTTTTAAAGTAAGGACATCAGCTATCTTGGATTAAGGACCCACGTAAATCCAGTATGTCTTTTTCTCCCCGCCTCATCCAAGGACATTCTCCATTGCTTTTTAGAGAGAGAGGAAGAGAGGCATCAATGTGGGAGAGAAGCATTGACTGGCCTCCCTCTCATATGCGCCCTGACCAGGGATTGAACCCCCACGTTGGGCATTAGGCATGTGCCCTGATGATTTTTCGGTCTATGGGGCGATGCTCCACCCAACTGAGCCACACCGGCCAGGGCTGATCTTATTTTAATTTTATTTTCATTGAGATTTAACTGACATATAAGCTTATATTAATTTCAGGTGCCCAACATGATGGTTGGCTATGTGCCTATGTTGCGAAATGGTCACCGCAGTGTGTATAATGAGCATCCACCACCACACAGTTACAGTTTCTTTCTTACAGACCTCATCTCGATTCGGTTACACTTGCCAAGACTCTATTTCCAAATAAGGTTCCATTCATGGGGACTGGCGGTTAGGACTTGAACGGGTCTATTTTTGGAGGACACAATTCAACCACAACACCCAGGCTGTCCAAGTGCAGGAGGGAGGCAGGACCCTCAGTGCAGTAGGCCTGGTGCCCAGAGTGGGTGCTCCTGTCTGAACTTTAGAGCCCTGAGCAACTGGCCCTGGGCATGCGGGGAGCATGGCGGGCCGTAGCCTGGCCCTGTGGGTGGCAGTGACCTGTGGGTGGCTGAAAGGGAGGCTTCTGCCTTCTGCTGGAACTGACTTTGATTCCTGAGCTTGATTCTCTGATCGCCCCTTCAGTTCTACCATTGTCCTAACAGCCTTGCAACTAACTCCCTCTCCTTTGAGTTAGACAGTCAGGTTTTCTTGCTTGCAAGCAAAAACTCTTGAGCAAGGGCAATGCCAAATTAAACTAATTTACTATACGGATATTATCTGAAGTCTCCAAAGAGCAGCAGAACTTGGGGAAAATTAGCTTCAGAAGAGCGGGTGCCATTTAGAACATTAATTATAGACACAGACAACCGTATAGTTATGGCTGAGGGAAAGGGGAATAAGTGGTGATGGAGGGAGACTTGACATGGGATGGTGAGCGCACAACACAATCTACAGATGATCCTTATAGAATTGAACACCTGAAACCTCTATAATTTGATTAACCAATGTCACCCCAATACATTCAATTAAAAATAAAGTCATCCAGCCCTGGCCGAGTGGCTCACTTGGTTGGAGCACTGTCCCACACACCAGAAAAGGTCAGGGGTTTGACCCCTGGTCGGGGGCATACGGGAAGGATGGGAGCATCCTATCAATGTTTCTATCTCCTTCTCTGCCCTTTCCTCTCTCTACCATCGATGAGCACACCCTTCAGTGAGAATTCAAATCCACAACAATAAAGTAACCCATTCATGTTTTCACTTACTAGAAAAACCATTAATTTTGACAAGGCATTACAGATTGACTACCAAGTCACCCTTTTGTTGTAAATATTTTACACAAATGACAAAGGATAAAGCTCTTTTATAAATAAAGGAGTTAGTTACATCGGGAAATTTAAAATTTTTACTCTTTAGTATCTAAAGGCCCAAGAAAGGAATTCAACTTGTTTAAAAAAAATTTTTTTTTAATTAGAAGAGTTTTAGGGAAAAAAATCTAAGAGGGATTGAAATATTTCTCCTTTTTCAGATATTTTTGGGCTAGTGAAGCAGTTCCCAAATATCAGGTTCAGGTGCTAATTTTAAAGAACTTTTTCCACTAAATGAATGAATTAATTTTCACGTTCAATCAATCTGTTAATTAATAATGTTCCCAAGAATTTGGGTTCTGGGGTAGGAACTCCTTTTCAGTCCTAAGTGTGGTAAGCGTTCCCTCTCCTGGCCAAGCATAGAAACTACAGTTCTTTACCACTGCCTGTCTCAGGAATTCAATAAAAACTAAGCAGTTAATCTTTTGTTGAAACCCATTTACCCCCAAAGAATTGTCAGATAGTAGTAGCTTCAGGGCAGGAACAAGAAGAGACACAGATTAGGAAACCACCAGCTTTGACGTGAATATTGGCTTATAGCTTTCCAGAATAGTGCTTTTTATGAAAAAACGCTTCTCCATAGAATAATGCTGTTCAATTGAAAAAAAAAAAAAAAATGAATGCAAGGCATGAATGTAATTTTATTTATTATTTTATTTATTTATTTATTTTTTTAAAGATTTTATTTCATTATTTTTAGAAAGAGGGGAAGGGAGAGAGGCAGAGAGGCAGAGAGACATCAATGTATGGTTGCGTTTCACCTGCCTCCAGCCACAGACCTGACTGGAGACTTGGTTTGCAACCTGGTTATGTGCCCTGGCTGAGGAATCGAACCTGCGACCTTTGGGTTCGCAGGCCGGCACCTTATCCACTGTGCTACCAGCCAGGGCTATGAATGTAATTTTAAATCTCCCAGTGGCCCACATGAAAACAAGTGAAACCAACCAAACAAAATTAATTGTAAGCATGCATCTTCGTTTACCCCAACATATCCGACGTTTTACCACTTCGGCATGTCATCGATGTAAAAATAATTATTTTACATTCTTTTCTTGCATAAAGCCTTTGAAATTTGGGGTGTACTTTGCACCTGCAGTGCCTCCCAGTTTGGACTAGTCACTTTCAGGGGGTCAGCGGCCCCTCAGTGTAAGTGGTTATTAAGTCAATAGCAAGGACTAGAGAAATTCCAACAAGGACAGAACAGGAAGGATACATGGTTAGCTGTTTCGCAACGTACAATTCAGACATGGCTCAAGGCAGCATCTCACAACGGTATGGAATCCACTCAAGAAAGGACCATTAACCAGGGAATAGGCTGGCTTGCGGGAGCCCAGAGGTTCACAGCCTATTTTGTACCACTGGTGGCGCGGAGCTTTGCACAGTGTTTTGGAATGCGGTTGGGTGTTCTGTACCCAGAGCTTCCAAACACTCAGACCCCCTGGACCAGGGTTACACTCGTGGGAACGGGGGCGCCCGAGCATGATTCTGGCTTTGGACGCCAAGCTCCTGCTGCTCAGTGGATAATGGCTTTTTTCTCTCCACCCGATTCTGGCAAATCTCAGGATGGCTACAGCCCTCAGCTCTGGAGCCAGACCCAGGGCCCACAGGCCTGGCCAGAGGTGACGGTCCTGGCCCAGGGGACAGCTGGCACACCTTGACTTTGCCAGCCATGCTTCCAGCCTCCTTCCCCTTCTCGCGGGAGCGGGGCTGGGGTTGGTCGTTAAACATACTGTGCGTACATAAAATGAAACTAATGAACGAGCATATAATTTCACTGATTTCAATCAGTATATAATTAAATTAATTACAAGTATAATTGACTATAAGGTCTTTGCCCCCCAGGCGTTTTGGTTGGGTCTAATTAGAAGGAGTCAGGGGGGATGGGGAAGGGCGTGGCCTCCCCAGCAGAAGTCACCTGCTTCTGCCCCCAGTGGGGGTCTCCCCTCGGCAGGTAGTGAGAAATGTAGACCCAGACCTGCGGAGGGAGCTGTTCATCTGTTACCAGGGAAAAATAGGAACAACTTAAATACTCAACACCAGGAGATTGCTAACAGCATGACATCTTCGCAGGTGGCTATGGCACAGCTCTCCAAGTCAGGTTTCAATGTACGCTCTTCCTTTTCATTTTTAGTTTTGTCGGAGCTTCCCAGGAGTTTTACAGGATTCGATACGTAAAGCATCACCCCCTCCCCTTTCCTTCCGTTCTTCCTCTTCCCAGAGGGCCCCCCTCTTCCGAACTGGCCATCTTCAGATTGACTCCCAATTCTCCAAAGGACATGCATGCATGTCCACCTCTGGGGTTCTTCGCTTCAGCCATGACCTCTTGGCTTTTCACTCTGGAAGGTGAGGACGGAGCTCTTTCCTTTCCCACGCACACCGAGTGTCACTGTCCCCATTCCTAGCCCTCCTCCCTCTCAAGAGCCCGCTCCTCCCAAGCCTGGGCCCTTGCTTTGGTTTACCCCATGCACTGCTCTTTCTGTCACTGGGTGTATGAGGCATTCCAGGCAGTCTTTGAGAAATACTTAAGTAAACTGGTCAAGTGGCAGTCCACAGGCTGCTGCTGCTTTAGGAAGGGATGGAGCACGAGTGGCAATTACAGCCACCCCGCAAGGAATGCATTAGGCAGAGGATGGCCATTTCTCCATACCTGTTATCCTACCTGAACCAGCTTCCCACCCCCGCCCCCCAGGACTCGCTTCTGTGTTGAGGTAACTCTTCTTTCTCCCTCCCTATATTGGTCCACTTTGTCTGCAAGTCAGCCCAGGGTTGGAAAGGCTAAAAGTAAACCATCAAGGTCATTCCAAATGGGTATCCTCCCCAAACTAGACCAGGTGCAACTCCGTTTTCTTCTGGATAAGTTATAGCATTTCAAAAGTTTTAAATTGGACTTTGAAGATTGGGCGAGACATCAACCGATGGAGGTGGGGCTTCGTGACAGAAGCCAGTCCCAAGCAGTAGCGCTTTGAAGCAGAGTGGGGTGGGCCATCCATTTGCCTTAGCCACCAATGAACTCTTTTCGCCGTGCAGATCGGACCATAATGTTGCTGGTGAATAGACGTGAAGCACTCCTGCCTTCCAGCGGAGCGTGTATACAGCTGGGAAGGGTAGGGAGGTGCTGTTGAATACCTGCTGTAGGACAGGCACCAGGCTGGACCCAGAGACGGAGAGAGTCAAAAAGAGATGGATCATAGAGTCACAGTAGTAAATAATAATAGTAAAAAATAGTAGAATAGATCATGACAAATACTTGTAAGTGCCATTAGTGCTCTGATGAGAGCGTGCTGTGGGAATGTGTAGAACAGGAGAGGGGGTGGCCATTGGAGCCTTCCCATGAGGGAGGACAGGCCAACCTCCCTGTCCTCTAGAGGAGATGGGCAGGTGGCTGGTGTCCAGGTTGCAGGACTTGCAAGCAGGAGATTGAAGAGGCATCCAAGGAAGTGTTGGGCCAGTGAAGCAGGGAATGTGACAAACTTTCAAAAATCAGACATACAAACTGCGACTGTTTTGATCCCTGAATTCAGTTTCACTCTAGAGGAAACTAGTCCGGCTATTTATAAGTCAGCCCAGCTGCGTTCAGTAACCCAGGAGAACATTACCGATGCAAAACCTTGTCACAGCTGGAACAAACTCAGTCACAGTCGGGATGATCCTTTGGGCATTATTTCTGTCCCAGGAGAGATGTCAGGAAGTGGTGGCTTTGTATCCCTGCCCCCTGGGTGCCTGGGGTGGGGGAGGGGTGGCACCTGCTGTCCTCCCACCATGCCTGCACGGCTCAGACTGCCTTTTCCCCTGTAAGGTTGTCACAACCTGCTAACTCTGGGGAGGAGCTGTCTGTGGGGTGTGCTGTCTCCCTGGGCCTCGTACAGGACTTGGGGGTCAGGTCCTGACTGTTTTTGAATTCGGAAAGTTACAAGGGGGCTTTTTATGCTGTGCTCTTAATTTCCTTCTCCCTCCATCAAACTCCCAGTTTGAGCATGACCGTCTTGCTTTCTTTCTAAATCTTCCTCCTTCCCAAATGAGGGGGTCTTCGAATTCACCGGAGTGGGAGTGGGGCCTGGGGGAGCCAGGTCTGCTCAAACACCCCTCTTTCTCATCCTTTCTGCTTTGCTCCTTTCAACATCTTTGTTCGCCAATTCTGGGCCCCCTGGGGCTGGCGGGAGCACCTGAGAGTGTAACTGAAAAGATGCAAAATGTAAAGGAGCCTTTTACACCAAGGTTCTAAAAAGAAAATTGGAGAATGGTTATTATTTCTTTATTTGTTGTGATTGGCAACAGCTTGCTGATTTTATGTCTTGGGCGGTAAAGCTTACTCTTTTTAAAAATTATTTTTCGAACTTGCCTAAATGACTAGTCATTTGAAAATTCAATACGTTCAAAGCGCACGGTAGCTTACAGAAATCCTCCTCTCCCCTGCCCCTCTCCCCATGGTGTGTCTGAGTAGGTCAAGCTGAGTGTCTTTTTCCAAAGGCGCTGAATGAGGCAGCGATGAAGTCACTCCTTGGCAGTGAACTCACGGGGTGACGGGAATTAGAAAGATGCGTCCCCTGGGAAACAGTTTGCTCCACTTCTAGTTCCTTCCGATGTAAATATGTCTCAGCTAATGCGCGCATATATGTGTGATTTCTTATCACCACATAAACACGCAGCCCCAAGGCAAGGCGAATGGGATGTTGGAGTGCACTGCATTCGCTCCTCCAAGTTCCAGCTCGGGAGGCCCCTTCCTGGGGTGAACGAGGCCCTGAAATGAGATGCCTTTAAAAACAAAACAAAACAGAACAACAAAACTGTTCTCCAACATTCCTTCCCCGCCCTTCCTCAAAGTGAGTTCATGGTGTGGAGCCAGGATTCGGGGCGCCTGGGCTTGCCCGATGCCCTGATGACGTGTTCTTGGGGAATGTGTCACAGACGTACATTCACTTCTAGAAACTAGATGTGGTGAGGGTCTTGTAGGGGCTTGTTGGGGCGTTCCACTGTTGGCGCGGACCCCACTGGGAGCTGCGCCCAGACCTTGGGCAGAGGACCTGCCTGGTCACATTTGCGTCCTGAGGGCACCTCGCTGGTCTTGGGAGGAAAGGAGTTTCTGCTCCCCATTTTATGGGAGCAAGAGAGGGGGTGCCCTTGCCAGAAGGGAGGGAGAGGAAGGAAGGCAAAGGAGAGAGGAATGTTTGAGAATGGTTTAGGATTTTTAGGAAAAAGTTGAGTTTGGAGAAGGGAAAATTCTGAGTTATGGAACACTTAAAATAATTTGTTATTTTAAAATATTACATATAATAAACTAAAATGCCTATGGCTATTCACCAGCTATATGAAAGGTGTAATTTTTTCATCTGTATGTATGAAAAAGCCAAGTTGTTTGGAGTTTTGAGGCAAAGGCAAATCACAATGCTAGGCACGCATGAGACTACATTTCAAATGAATGGAGTCAAAATCGATGGGGCTATTTGGCTAACCGCGAATATTAAAGTAATGATTGCTTCATCATTAAAATGAGACCTGCTCTAAGGTCTCTGAAAGGTCATTTCGGGGAACAACTGGCATTTGAAGATCCGTGAAGGTATAGTCTGCCGAGATCCACCAAGGACAACAGTATTTGGTGGCAATGGACTTGTGCCTGAGCTGGGACATCAGGGCACCTCCCTGCAGGTTTTCTGAGTAGAGTTGGCAGGAAAGAAGAACCTTGTGTTCTCGGTACATGACCTAGAGCTACATGTGGCTGTGGCGGATGGGACCCGTGTCCGGGGCCTGGCGGAAGCCCACCGGTAGCAGGAGGTGAGACCAATGGGCTGAGAGAGAAGCAGAGACGAGAGGCATGAAAGGAAGTCCTGAGGGGGTTGAAACCTGCCCTCACCACCACTTGGTTTCATGGGCTTATACTGCCCACCTTTCCATCTAGTTTTTAGGCAAGTTTGTTCTTCTATTACTTGCAACCAAAAGGACTTGACCAATCGAATAATACTCAGCATTAGTTCACTGGTGGAGGAAGGGGAAATGAAATATTCCAGGTGCACCAGCAGAAATGACACAGAAACAAAAACAAAGAGGATTTATTCAGTGAGCAGAGCATCCCCTTTGATCAGAATAGGGGCTCTGGGTCAAGGTGCTGAAGGCCAATTTACTAGCAGATCAATTCACTGAAAGAGCACTCTTGAATAAATTCAATGAATATGTGTGTGTATACATACACATGTGTGCATAGTTGTGTGTGTACAAGTGCACTCATGTGCGCTATTATGTTATATGTGTGTACACACGGAGGTGCCATTCTAATGGCTACATTAGTGAATACGTTCTTTAAAAAATGCCATTTTTATTTTTTAAAAATTATATTTATTTATTTTTAGAAAGATGGGGAGAGAAGGACAGAAACATCAATGTGAATGAAAAGCATGAATCGGTTGGTTGCCTCTCCTACATGCCCCAGTTGAGGACTGAACCAACAACCCAGGCGTGTGCCCTGGCTGGGAATGGAACCAGTGACCTTCCACTTTGCAGGGTGACGCCCAACCAGTTGAGCCAGACTAGTAAGGGCAAATATGTTATTTTTATGAGTTTTGTCTCCTTGAGTGGGAGATTGGAAAGAAGTTCAAAGGAGGTGAGGAAAGGTGGGGAATCCCAACATATTACTGAGTCACATTTCTTCCTAATTGAATAGACATCTCTTTCTCCTATATAATCTTACATTTTGAAATGTGATAGTTAAATTGGTTTGGGAATGTCCTTACCCTGAACACAGGTTTTGAGCCGTTGATCATAGTCTGCCCTTTACATCTGAATGATAGAAATGGCGGAAGTCTAGATGAGTGATCTTTAAACTTCAGAATCTCAAAAAGATATTTTAAAAAATCATCTTTTCTGGGGGTAGGGCTCAGAGAACTGTCTTTTCAACCAGATTTAGGAGGCATTAGTTACACTTCCACCCTTTCCTGGTCTTGAATGTAGTATACAAAAGGTCTGTCCAGAAAGTATCTAGCCAATGTCAGAGTAATTAAAACAATTCGCGTGGCCGATACCTTCAGGACAGATCTCATACGTTCTACTTATCTGGGAAGATGTTAAAGATGGAGATTTGGGGGCTCCTCCCAGAAATTCTGACCCAGTAGGCATAGGGCTGGGCCCTGCCCTGGAATTCTCCTTTTATAGTCAACTCTGGTGATTCTGTTGAAACTGATTCCTAAATCAAAACCAGAGAACACACCTAGCAGTGATTCCCAACCCTAGCTGCTATTTGGAATTGCTCTGGAACCTTTCAAAAAATGCTGATGCCTGGACCCCACCCCAGATTCATTACCCTAGTATTTCCGGGGGTAGATCTTGAGAGCTGTCCTTGTTAACTGCTCCCAGGCCATTTGGACATGTAGCTGGAGCTAAAAGCATCCTTGCTAAACCTCTGATTATCTCGGGTGAAGTTGATATTGGATCGCCCACATGGTCCATGGGAATTACTTACAATTTAAGGCGTTTGTTTAAGTCTCACAACAATTCCATGAGTTTAGTAGAATTATCCTCATTTTCTAGATGAAAATACTGAGGCTCGGAAAATTTGTGCAATTAATCTGAGGACATATTTTCTATGAATGTTGGAATGACATTGGGTTTGGGGGTCAAAGACCTAATATTCCCTGCTATCTCCTTTCACAAGGAGATGCTATGGAAAGATAAAAAATAAATTGGATTCAGTTTTGGAATTCAGATGAACTGATGATCAAAATCCTTTTTTTTTTTTTTAAAGATTTTATTTCATTATTTTTAGAAAGAGGGAAAGGAAGACATCAATGTATGGTTGCTTTTCACCTGCCTCCAGCCACAGACCTGACTGGAGATCTGGTTTGCAACCTTCTTATGTGCCCTGGTTGGGGAATCGAACCTGCGACCTTTGGGTTCGCAGGCCGGTGCCTTATCCACTGTGCTACCAGCCAGGGCCAAAAGCCTTTATATAAGATGTATATAATACTTTATAAGCTTAGGTGAGTCACGTGCTTGTAAGGTGATGAGTGACGAACCAATTGGACACAGCCTTGTCAGTTTCTGATTTCCAGGCATCTTAGTCCGGAAAAAAAGTGTGAGGTCTGGTTTCCCACATACAGACCAGTGATTCCACTCACCATGGCCAGAGACCCCCTTCCACGAAGCCCATTAGTTCCTTCTAGATGGGGGCTGCTTGGAACAGCTGCCTCTTGTTTTTCTCAGTTCAGTACTTGTTTTGAATCTCAGTGGAACATTCATTCACTTATAAGAATTGGGAGAGAATACTGCATCTCTCACCCCCCGCCCCCTTTGCTGCATTTCACGTCCTATCTGACACAACTTTGATGGAGGGGTGTGGCCACAGCAGTGAGCTCTCCTCTCTACCTGGCTTATGAGGTCACCAGCTACCAGACTGACGGGCTTGGCCTTCACTTTCACAGATTCATGCTTACTCACCTGGAGCTCCTGGTAGCCTGGGGCTGTTTGGACACCACCATTAACTACCCCACCCGTTGCTCGATTAACTCCGGTATTAGGGAGGGGCTCTCTGTACAGTGCTCCTTTCAATGAAATGCAGGAACCTCATACATTTTCTGTATCCATGAGGCTTGATTTGGTGCATCTTTCTTAGTGGATCATGGCACCAAATCTTTGAATTTGAAGGTAGACTTTGAGTTTAAAAAGAGCAACTAATTTTAAAAAATAGTCTAGGTTTCAGATTTTTCAGAAGTAAGAATGACAACTAGCAGGATGCTGAGAAGTCTAACGTTAGTGTAATGTGTATAAGCCACCACAATGTGGTGTATAAGTATAATGTGTATAAGTACCTGCCAAGGTATCCGCAAGGACCCCTTTGGTCCCAGGACACAGCCTGAGGGCTGAATGGCTGCTGCAGCTTCTCACACATTCCATCCACTCCATCTTCAGGGGATGGTCCCCAGCAGCACCTTCTATCACTTCTTCTTCCCAGAGCCTCTAGAATCGCCCTATTCTTTCAAGAAGTGTCCAGAAAAGCATGGTTCTCGCCTAATCGGCTGGCTGATATTGATCATCATGTGTCACTCTGACTTCCCTGAAGAAACCTTTAAATAGCAGCTTCATTGAGATACAATTCACATGGCATCAGATTCCCTCTTCAAGTATACAATTCAGCTTTGCAGTACGTTCACAGAATTGTGCTGCTGTTACTTCTGCCTATTTTAGACATTTTCATCACCCCTAAAATCAACTTAGTACCCATTAAACATTGTTTCTTGCTCATGCCCCTCTCTTAGTCTTAGGAACCTTATCTGTGTTCTGCCTCTAAAGATTTGCTTTTTCTAAGCACTTCATATCAATAGAATCATCCAATATGTGGACCGTTGTGTCTGGCTTCTTTCACTGAATATAATGTTTTTAAGGTCCATCCATGTTGCAGTATGTATTAATCCTTTATTTCTTTTTAGGGCTCCATAGTATCCATTGTATGACTACACTACATTTAATTAATCTATTCCTCAGCTAATGAACATTCGGGTTGTTTTCATTTTTTTGTTATTATGAATGATACTATTAGGGACATTCATATGTACTATGTTTTCATTTTGGGGGGCATAAATGAGGGGTGAAATTACTGGATCGTGTCTTTAATATTTTGAAGAACTGCCAGACTGTTTTCTAAAGCAGCTGCAGCATTTTTCATCCCAACCAGAAATGCACGAGGTTCCGATTTCTCTACATCTTCAACACTTGTTATTTTCTGTCTTTTTAAAAATTACTTTCATCATAGTGGGTGTGAAGTAGGATCTCATGTTTTTTATTTGCATTTTTCTAATCACTAATAATGTTGAGAATTTTTTCATATGTTTATTGGCCATTGGTATAGCTTCATTGGAAAAACATCCACTCAAATCCTTAACTCCTTTTAAAAATTTGTTTGTCTTTTTATTGTGGAGAAATAAGAATTCTTTATATGCTCTAGGTCCAAGTGTCTTTTCTGATTTGCAAAAGTTTACTACCATTTTGTGATATGTATTTTCATTTTTTTTTTTTGTCCTTTGCATCACGAAATGTTTAATTGTGATGAAGTCTAATTTACCTATTTGTTGTTGTTGTTTTCTGCTTTGGTATCATTTCTAAGAAACCATTGTTTAATCCATGGTTGCAAAGATTTATTACCATGTTTTCTTCTAAGAGTTTTACAGCATTTGCTCTAATACTTAAGTTAATGAGCTACCTTGAGTTAATTTTTGTGTATGGTGTGAGGTGGGAGTGTAAGTTTATTCTTTTTTTGTAAGTCCTCACCTAAGGATATTTACTTACATATATAAGAGAGGAACATTGATGGGTCGCTTCCCATATGCTCTCCAACTGGGGATTGAACCTGCAACATTTTTGGTGTACAGGGCAATGCTGCAACCCACTGAGCCACACTGGCCAGGGCCCAATTATGTTTCTTTTTGTAATGGGATCTGCCACTGATGGTCAATGACCAAATGAGTTAGTTTATTAGAAGTTATAAATTGGTGTTATAATCCTACAATTTCTTCTTTGTTTATTATCTGGGATGCATCTATACAGAGAAAACTGTTCATGAACGATTTGGTTGCCTAAGATTTTCATAGGAAAAGAAATTAATGTTGGGTCCTTTCCATTTTACAACTGTTTTCAAAACAGTCAGCTGGTTAGGAGAGGAGAAAATTGCAGCTCTAGATTGTGTGGCTCATTTGCCCAGAATTAACCATATACATTCTCTTAGTACAGCCTCATCTTTGCTTTTCCTGCAGAACCTACCAAAGCAAGTGGGAAATTTGCTACCTTTTGCCAGACAATGAGGACTTTTCATCTTCAAAGTATTTCGGGGCTAATTATTTCTTCCATCTCCCCAAGAAGTAGGTGTTATTAACTTCATTTTAAAGATAAGAAAATGGAGACTTGAGGAAGATAGGAGAACAACTTGCCCCAAGCTAAGAGGGTGTCACCATGAAAGATGGGAACATCTATGTGTGGCTTAATTTTAATCTTTTCAAAATTTATTTATTATTTTTTAGAGAGAGGGGAAGTGAGAGAGGCAGAGAGGGAGAGAAACATCAATGTATGGTTGCCTTTCACTTGTCTTCAGCCACAGATCTGGCTGGAGACCTGGCTTGCAACCTGGTTATGTGCCTTAGCTGGGGAATCGAACCAGCAACTTTTGGTTCGCAGGCCGGCACCTTATCCACTGTGTCACCAGCCAGGGCTACGTATGGCTTAATTAAAAATTCCATGCCTAAGAAGGGAGATCTAGGGACAGCCAGCGAAAAAGAGGGTTTGAGACCAATGGCTCGATTCTGACACAGTGAGTTCTGCAGTGTGCCGACATGTGAGGACACTCGGGGCCACTGGGAATTATCAATGAAGTATTTGATACTGCAGCACCTGACATATCCTAGGTGATGACTTGCTGGCTGGCTGAAAACAATCAATTTGCCACATTTTGCTACTACAGACATCCTTAGAGTGCGGCCAGGACAGAAAGCTTTTTGCCAGAGTCAGTTCAACTACCGCACACCAGGCAGATGACAGTCATTTCTTCTCTAAACTGGGACTATTTAGTGTGTGTGGATTAATTCCTGCACAAAGCATGTGTTCAGGTTTGAGTACGTTCCAGTCCTGCTGACAAGTCACACGTGATTGTGAGTCTGAGTCAACCAGGAGACGATGTGAGTCTTGGGACTCAGTCCGCTCAGTGCCGGGGCTGGCACTCTGATTTTTCAGCGCAGAGATGTGGAAGTTAACATAGTCCCAGCACATGGGAGCTGGAACTACAGAATGCGCGCTCTCACCCAGGCTGACTGCCCCGCAGCCTCTAATTGCTCCGCCATCAGGGAAACCTGCCTCCAGGAGCGAGGGGAGAAGCAAGTAAACATACAGGGGTTTTCATCAATTTACATTTTATTGTTATTTTTATCCTCGCCTGAGGACATTTTTTCATTGCTTTCCGAGAGAGAGGAGGGGAGGGAGAAAGAAGAGTGGAAGGAGAAAGAGAGAGAGACACAGAGAGAGAGAGACAGAGAGAGACAGACAGACAGACAGAGACAGATCGCCATGTGAGAGAGAAGCATTGATTGGTCGCATTCTCATAATTAGTTGCACCCCGATAGGGGATCGAACCCACAATCTGGGTAGGTGCCCTGACTACTGGGAATAGAACTTGCCACCCTTTGGTCAATGGACACTCCAACCAACTGAGCAACACTGGCCAGGGCAACATAAGGTGATTTTTAACAGGAAGAAACTGAGAAGCCTTTCTTTTCCTCACCCTGACATTAGATGTGTTTATTATTCAGCTGGCCACACTCCTGACCTGGAACTTCATCTGGTGACTTTATGGGGACTTGGTAATTTAGCTTGTCTTTGAAAAGAACCCCTGATATCTTCCACGTACTATGGATGTCTCATTCAGAAAGGAAATGCTACATGGTTCATTTATTGGGTGAGAAATCTGGTTCATTGGTACCTCGTGCTTCTACTTTCTGTGTAATTCTCTACCCATGTGCCCATAAACCTGCTTAATTGACTCCTCTGGTAGGAGCTGCATACCCTGTTGGCTTTCCTCCTTCCCAGTTTCCAGCTAGCTTGGATGCTCTGGGCGTGAGCTGTTTCAAGGCGTCCTCGTCATCTCTGGGACAGGGGCAGGAGGGCGGGCCCTGGCCATTCTCACACGGCCTCCTCCTACTTCCCACGTCCTGGCACATCTGCTCCACGTTCCTGGGCCCCTCCTTCCCAGCTAACGCAGCTTCCTGTGAAGATGGGTATCAGGAGGTAAACACTAGTTTGCGTATCAAAACCAGGAATACAGAGACCTTGAAGAAATAGGTTGAAGACACACATGAAGGAGGCCTACTTTTACACAAGAAGAGTGATTACATCATCTCTGGCAAACTAACAAGGGCTGGCGCTGACACTAAATTTCGTTTTAGGGACGTGGGTGGGACCGTCACAGAGCAGCCAGGACTCCCACCAGGGAAGGGCGCTGAGCCCAGTGAGTCCGGATAGGGGTTCAACTTTGGGGGTGACATTGGTTAATAAGATTACATAGGTTTCGAGTGTAAAATTTTATGATACATGACCCGTACATTGCACTGCGTGCCCGCCACCCAAAGTCAAATCATCTTCTGTCACCACGTATTTGACCCTTTACCCTTTACTACCCCCGACCCCCTGGTGACTACCACACTGCTGTCTGTGTGCAAGAGTTTTTGTTTGTCTTGTTTGTTCATTTGTTGCTTTCAGTTTTTTTTTAAAAGGTTTTATTCATTATTTTTAGAGAGAAGGGCAGGGAAGGAGGAAGAAAGGGAGAGAGACATTAATGTATGGTTGCCTTTCACCTGCCTCCAGCTACAGACCTGGCTTGCAACCTGGTTATGTGCCCTGGCTGGGAATCGAACCAGCGACCTTTGGGTCCGCAGGCCGTTGCCTATCCACTGACCCACCAGCTAGGGCTTGCTTTCAGGTTTTTTAAAAATATGTCACACAGGAGTAAAATACTCATGGTTGGTTTTTGACTTTTTCTGACTTTTTTTCACTTAGCACCATATTTTCAAGATCCATCCATGCCAGCACAAAAGGCAGTATTTCACCTTTTCTTATGGCTTACTATAAGTTTTAACTTTTGGTATTTCAGAGCATTAAAGTAGTGACTCTCTTTCTTAGAAATGGGCACCAGTGGCTTTCGGAACGATTGTTTGCACGTGTCGCTGCTACATATGCTGCTTCCTTCTACTGGTTGTCTGCTCATGTGTCCCTTTACAGAGTTGAGACCTGTGTACCCCAGGTCTAGTGTGCAAAGCCCTGTGTGAGCTCTAGGAGGGGAAGGAGGGATGGACGGGTGATAACACGTCCCTGCTCTCCATGTGGCTGAGGGCCTAGGGACGGACCAGGCTCAGATGCCCAAGACAGTGGGTCTGATGAAGGGAAACAGTGCAGATGGGGCTCAGGAGGAAATGTCAGTCTCAAGTGTCCATGTGGCGAGGACTTGGAGCTGCCACAAGCAAACCCCAAAGCCCCCCAGGTGTGGGGAGAATACAGAGTCTGGATAGAAAGTACCCTTTAGATTCCTTCTTAGGAGGTAGAGGCTAGAATTCTGAGTTCTCTCCTGAGAAGCCTGGCCTGGTGCCTATCCTCACAGTCTAGGTTAAAGTCATATGTTTCTCTCTTTCCTCCCAAATATCTTGGAAGCTTCTCGAAAATTTCCTCCCTTTCCAAGGGAAGCCAGTTGGTTCCATGTTTCTGAGACGTGTATATTCTTACAATCCCTCTGTCATAGGTCCTATCATTGCATAGAACTAATGTTTATGGAGGAAGGAATGCTTACATTCTGCACAGTATATTCCATAACTGACGTTCAATCTATGATTAAACCAAGCAGCATGGCATTTAATAAAGGGGTGCAGTGTAGTTGTTAAGAGCACCACCTGGATTTAAATATGTGCTCTGGTTCCCCCATTATCAATGTTGCGATGGAGGAGACGTGACCCACTAGCCCTGTGTCTCTGTAGTGATTTCCTTTTCATTTATAACATGGAATAAAAATGGAACTTATGTAAAATAATTATTACAAGTCATGCGGTGAAAGGTCTTTACTCACATTGCTTTTAAAAATGCTCACACAAGGCACTGGGGGCTTACATTTCACTGTCTGGAAACCAGGGCTTTGGCCTGGGTGGCAGCCAAGTTTCCCTTCGAGCTGAGCGTGGGCTTCCCTTTGACACCTGTAGTTGCATCAGGGGGTCAGGCAGAGATCCAGGCCTCGGTGTCAGCACAGGGCTGGTGCAGGGGAGGAGGAGGAGGATGGGGGAAGGGGAAGAAAAGCTCAGGCTGGTTCCCACAAGTACCCCCCTCCAGGCACAGGGTCCCATCCTTGGCCTGGCTCCTCTCTGGAGGGGTCAGGACTGTTGGCTGTCTTGGATGTGACCCTCGCTGCTGCTGGGCCACTCTGAGCTCCTAGAGTTCATTGAGGGACACCCTGGAATTTCTACTTTAAGAGACACAACCTACTTTTAAAGGTTACTTAGCTCTATTAGCTGCTAAAATAGGTGTCTGTTGTGCACCGCAGGTAGTGATTGAGCCAGGGTTCACTATGCAAAGAGTCAGTTGTGGCAGACAGCTTTTTGAAAGTAGCTTGTCAATGACAACTTTCTAATTATAAGAAACAATAAATGATGACTGTAGAAAATTTGGAAGATACAGGTCACCACATACATACACACACACACACACACACACACACACAAATTAAAATCACCTTTAACTACGCCAGCCAAAAATAAATATTGTTAAAATTATTTTACACATTTTCATTGTCTTCTAAGCATATACACATATATGTAATTTTTAAAATGTATATATATATATATATATATATATGTAATTTTTAATGCCAAATCATGGAATCCTTAAGTGTATTATAGCAAGAAACAAAAGCCCCACAAAAAAAAAATATATAAAATCAATTTGGTATCATATTTTGCTAAGAGCTACAAGGGTTGCATATATATATATATATATATATATATATATATATATATATTTCTTAACATACTTACCATAAAACTTAATTTTGTGAGTATTACGCTTTCCTGATTGTATTTTTTTTTCTTAGTTAAAAATTTTTCTTTTTAAGTTTGTTTCTTGGCAGAAAATTACACACAAGTTATTTCCATAACAGGTATCATTTACTATAAAATTCTTCTAGACGGAAGGTTGTGCTTCTTAAATACTAGAAGTTTATAAGACCACAGTCATGTTAGGCTGTTTCATCCTTGAGTAAAGAATTATAAATCAGAGGTTTTGTAACATTGTTTTCCTGTCTCAGAAGCTCTAAGGTCAAGTTTCTTTACCTTTCCTGACTCAACTTCTCCACATGTGAAAAGGAGAGATGAGTCCTCAGTGACTAGAAGGGAGCTTTTATGGTATCATTTCTGTGAACTGCTGAAATGGGCAAGGTTTCGTTATTCTACTGCTCTATGGGAAACTGCCACCCTTATCAGTGTGGAAAACACTTGCTTATTTGTAGGTAGGTAAATGGGGAGCGTGCTCAACAATTTGTGGCTGAAATGTACCCTCTTAGAGAAAGAGAGAGAGAAAGAGAGAGAGAGAATGAAAAAGAATGAATGAGTCCAAGCATGCTAAAACAAAGCTCCTTTGAGTTGTTCCTGGGAGTGGCTGGGTGTGTCTAGCCATTTCTCAACCTGAATGCTGAATAATCAAGTTATAATGTCTGCAACAGTTCAACCTATAGGTAAGAAAAAGCACCCACAGAGCAGTATCCTAGGTTATTCAATATTTGGGCTCATGATCGCTTTTGTTAAACTTGAGAACATTACTGTTTGATAAGTTTGTAGGGTGAATGAATGGATGGTTTTTTAAAAAAATTAATTTTATTGTTGTTGTATTACATCCATCCCCTTTCTATTCCCCTCTAATGGACGGTTTTTGTGGCAACTAAAGGACAGAGAAGAAAATTACAGGTTATTTTGGAATTACAGAGCAAATCGTCTTCCCACAAACAGGCATATTATTTCTTACTAAATAATAATAATAATAAAAACCCCACATTTATTTCCAACAGTCAGAATTACATTTGGGGTTCCTTGGGGGAATTGCTGAATTCCTATCGCTGGAAGTGTCCTGTCCAGGCGAGACAAGCACCAACAAGGAGAGTTACAGAGGGAATTCAGCCATCACAAGGGAGAATGGATGACACTCTGATGCAAGTGCTGGTCTCTTGACATCTTTCAGTCACAGTAGCAAGCGAGCAGCAGGTGTTCACACATTGTTTTAGTGATTTAGGTGTCAGCACCCTGCGCCAGCCTATGGGCCATTTTGATTTTCCCCAAGCTTGGGCCTGTCGGAGAGATAGTCAGAGTGGTGACAATTATCACCATGGTCAGGGACCACATGCTATGGGCCAGACACTTGACATATGAATAGATTGTCTGTCCGTGTGTGTATTTGCCTGATTTTACAGATGAGCAACGAGGTTTGAGAGGTGAAGCCCTCTGCCTAAGATTTATCGAGCAATGAGGGGTAGAGTCAGTTGCGAAATTTATGACTTGGCCCCAAAACCCTTTCCCCAGCACAGCTGCATAGTGTGATTTTTGAGAGATACTCTGCCCATGTCACTCTCTTAGGACCTTCTTGCCTTCATTTGCTCCCCTGCTGCCTGAAATTCTACTTCTGGGGTTTAACTTATTTGGCTTCTGATTCTGATCTTGGTCAATAAGAAAATATCTAAGGTCTGGGGGAAAGGAAAACTATGAGTCCATATTAGTTTAGCAAAATGAGTTGCTATCATTCATTTGGCCAACATGCACTTACCGACTGCATGCTGTCTGTCAAGTTCATACCAGGTGTTGGTGTTACAAAAAGGAATGAGGTTTGGTCTCTACCTTGAAGATTCTGGTATCCAGATAGAGGAGATCATGCAATAAGTACATTGTTATGAAACAACGTGGTAACTGAACAATAGAGAATATTCGGTGAGCACAGCAAGAAGGAACTGGCTCAGATGAGGCCCCTTTCTGGGAGCAGATATTGGAGAGGGGGAGGGGGAGGTCCCGTGGAGTGATAGAGCCTCAGAAAGTCAGGGCAAGTGGCGAATCCGCCCAGCGCAGGCTCCACAGAGGCCTCAGGGCAGAGCGGTGTGAACCAAATCACCGCATTTCGTGGGTAACCCCTTCAAACAAGTTCTCTGGTCAATCTGGTATCACATATTTTGCTAAGTACAGTCTAAATTATTTGACAAATCCTCTTCTTTCTTTTGTGATCGCCTCTTTGTTTAATACGTGGCGACCTCCTTGGCATCTAACAGATTGGCCTGCAGTGGTTGACATGGAAGGGACAGTGGTTAGGGCACTCCAGGTGGCAGGGCCGTATTTGAGAAGTGTGAGTTATTTACAACCATTACCTATGCCTCCTAGTTCGTGTGATATTTTATTTCCCGGTCCCACACGGGCTGCTAGGATTGCCCTTACATGTGTGTGTGTGCATGTATGACACCTAAGGCAAGGTTTACGACAGTCCCTGCCTGCCTGAGCATGTCACAGGCAGCCGCAAGTTCAGCCTGCATCTTGGTTCCGCCACAGAGAAGCTGCGAGGCGTGAGTCAGAGCTGAGATGCAGAAGTGGGAGGCGCGGAGTGTGACCGGGCGGGGCCGGTGGGAGGGCGAGCCGGGGAGCAGGCCCCGGCCCCACAGCTGTGCTCACACCCAGGCCCGGCTGAGCCCCACTTCCCTCCTCCGTGCCCTGCGGTTTCCAGGATAACTGCGACTCCAGGTAAGCCTAGTGGTGGCGGCAGGGCTGGTGATTTCCCCTTTTAGGGCGATTCTTTAAAACAGAAAGAGGTGTTTGAGCTGTTTCGAGATGGTGAGGAGAGTTGACTTAGTGGGTTATTTCTAAGGATAGGCTGTTGGTGTTGGGACTGTTGTCCGTCACCGCCCCCCCCCTCCCCCAACCTTTTCCGGTAGCGTCTCCAGCTTTCAGTCCTTTGGGAACCAGGATGCCAGGTAGGGAGAGAAATCACTCAGCCATATAAGGTAAGAATAGGAAGAAATAAGGGGGCTGGGAAGTTTCATGGGGTGTGGGGGAGTGCAGCAATAATTGACAGAAAGGAAAGTGTTTCTGAGCCTGATCTTGGAATGAAGAATTAATTCTGCAATGCTTATCTGAGGAAGGGCTGGCCCCAAAACCCTGGGGAAAGTAGAGGCACCGTTGCGTGCCTGGCTCAGCGTTCTGGTTGGCTTCGTGTGATTGAAATTCAGACGGTCAACCCTGCTCTTCCTTTGGGCGTTTTAAATATCTTTTCAGCGTTCCTGTACTTGAAGCTGCGTCCTTCTAGGCAGAAAGTTTTCTCCCTCCTTGTTTCTGGGTTTCGGGATACTCCAAACAAGTTACCGATTTCACATATGGATTCTTGGGCAGCTTTTCAAACAGGTGGTTGGGCTCACCGTTGCTTTCTACAGAGGCTACTGTTTTCATGGCTTCGCTGAAGTGCGTCGGTAAAGATCAACCTAACGCGCCAGGTGGTTCATGGTCTCTGATCCGGAGCTGAGGTCACACGGGGCGACATGCATTCTCGGTCACCCAGCTTCCAAGTGGCAAGGCCCGTCAAACAGATGCCTTCAAACTGTGGGCGTTTTCAGGTCGCCATGGGTATCCATAGTGGTCTTTCCACCTCCTTTGTCACTTGAGTCACTCAAAAGGTTCTGAATAGGATTCGGTGGGTCTCAGACTTCGGTCCCCACCGGCTGGTGCAAGGGCTTGCTGGGTTCCTGGTGGCTGGAGAGGGGCAGGCCTAGAGAAAGGGTTCTCCACTGAAAGTGACTCGGCAGGTTCACGCCTTTGCTTCCTAACGCCTTGACTTTTGGCCACTTCAATCCCTCTGGGCTGTGGGTTGGCTTTGAGGGGTTGCAGCTTCAGCAACTTTGGCTACACTGGCCTGGCCTGTTTGGCTCTGGTTTGATGCTAACCGCCAGCGGGGTGGGTGCGTGGTGAAGACTAGGCTTCTAAACCAGCAGGAGCAGATGTGATGTCTCAGAATATCGGAGCAGGGAAGGGCTCTCTTGCCGTTGGAAATTAGGAACTGGACCTCGTTACTTCCTAACAGCAGCATTGTCCTTTCTGGCTGACAGACATCTTTTCACATATGTCTGCTTCTTTCATCACTTCGCTTAACCCTCTGATATTCTTCCACGCTGCAGGAACTGTAAGGTCTCCCATTTTCTTAACTTGGCTCTGTTTTTGTCTTTTTCTTCTTGAGGCTATATGTTTAGACATTCCGTAGTGGTTCTTCTAATAGGCAAGGTTTCTTAAGGTTATTGCCTAAGGACTGACTACACCAAATACTTCAGAGGGTTTTTTTTTCCTCCGCATTTTTCTTCATCTGCCATGCAAGGCAGGTTAGGGCAAATGATACCCACAATAACCTGACACGGGGGAAAGGATTTAAAGGAATGAAACATTTGTGCCCCTAGCCATGTGTGTGCGCGTGGGCACATGTGTGTAAATGAGTGGGGTGGGTGGTCTGCAGTTAGGCTGAACATAAATTGTTCAAAAGACATGATTGAGAACGATTGAGAGGTTTGTCAGGGTGACAAGCATTCACCAGGACTGTCCCAGACAGAGTGGGACGTATGGGCATTGATTACACCCAAGTGGCCGACAGACAACACGGACGTAGATGCCTTAAACACGTTGAAGATCGTTTTTACACAGGGACCAGCTGTGAGGCCAGCGGTGTGACCACGCATCTGGGGTTGCTCGCAGTCTCTGGGCGGGGGCAGGTCTGCTTGGTCTGCATTTATTTTTGCAGAGCTAACTCCTACGGATCTTTAGGACTCACCCTTAGTGCGACTCACCTGTCACTGTCTCTGAGGAGACCTTGCCAAGATTTCTACTACAAATGAGTTCTCTCTCCAGAGGATACCCACGGCAGTTTGAGCCCCATGACAATGCGCAGGGCTCATTCCACATGTCCTTTAGCTGGGCTGACGGCTCCTTGGAGGCAGGGCCCTTGTTGGGTTCACCTTTGATGACTTAATGTCTGACTGTGCCTGGCAGTTAATACTTATTAAATGTAACATTAGTCATTTGCAACATGAATGGCAGGAGGAGAACAAGAGATTCCTTTTTAAAATGTATTTTATTGATTATGCTATTGCAGTTGTCCCAATTTTTTCCCTCTGTCCCCCATTGCCCAGGACCCCACTTCCCTCCAGCAATCCCCGCCTTAGTTCATGTCCATGGGTTGTGCATCTAAGTTCTTTGGCTTCTCCATTTTCTTTACTATCCTTCACATCCCCCTATTTATTTTGTGCCTACCGGTTATGCTTCTTAATCCCTGTACCTTTTCCTTCCATTCTCCCCCTTCCCCCTTCCCCTTCATATCATCGCCACAACTATGATTCTGTTCCTGAGAAAACAAGAGAGTCTTCAAGGAGGAAAACAAAAAGCAATTTGTATTGATTGAAAAAAACACGCGCAAAGGACCCTGGTATCTCCAAAGGGGTAATTCAGGGCACACGGGAGCTCTGGAAGGCTCACAACCTGTGAGAGAGCAAATGTCCCCAGTAAAGACTCAGTTACCAAGACCCGGGGTAAGGAGTGGCTGTCTGCACTGGGCCGGGCTCTGGAAGACGTGAACCCCGACTGGTTTCACCACTCTCACTCCCTGTGTGGGAGGCCGGGAGGCTCTCTGAGTGCCTCACTTTTCTCTCTGTAAAATGAAGAAACGGAGCCAGACTAGATCCCTGCCAAGATCTTGTCCCCCTGGAAGATTTATGATTTTAAGACATATTGCAAAACAAACAAACAAAACCCAAACAAAACAAAACAAAAAAAGCCCCCAAAACCAGGTGACAGTGATAAATTCTTACAGCTCTTTGTTGTTCATTTGTTGGCATTTGCAGTGCTACTTAAATTTCCATCTCATTCTTCTCTGGTTAAAAAAAAAAAAAAAAGGTGTTTTTTAGACTTTTTAAATGACAAAAACCATGCTGTGTTTTCTAGGTTGAAGCTGTAAGTGAAATTCTCTTTGTTATAATTGTTGGAAGGTTTTCATGAAGACGGAAGCTATCTCTGTAACAAAGTGATAATAAATGGAAAAAATCTGTAGCCATTTTAGTCCCCTGATCAGAAGTCATCAGACATGTAAATTTACTCTGTGGGTCTTGGGCATCTCTGCTCTCCTACCTTAATTTTTATAGCAGCTGCTACGTGAAGTGGCCTGTGTAGAAACCTGGTGCGTTTTCCTGTGTGTTGTGTTGCTCACATGGCTAAGATCTGTTTAAATTCTTTGATTGCCTTGCAATAGGGTGAGGTGGCCACTGGCTTGACTCGGGTCACCCCTTGACCTACCTTAGCCTGGATCAGCTTCACGGTGGTTTCAGATCACCTGGGACCCCTCACCGAACAGCTGGCCCAATTCATCCTGCTAGATCGGATTGGTGACTTCGTTGGTGATTCTTTGCTCCTATAGCAGCCTTTTCTGATATCTTCGTGCAGCATCAAACAACATGGTTGTTGCTGGGACCTTGGACGTTAAGGGCTGCATGACCCTCTCAACCTGAAAGAGGGTTTTCTGAGAAAAGACAGTCAGCACCTGGAAGGGAAGTCTGGCCTGTTGGGCTCCTGCACTGCGGGCTCTCGTGCAAAGGAAGGGGCTCTTTGAAGGGAGGGCCAGCCACCATGGGAAAGCCTGACTGGCATCTCCATCAGGGACCTGACTCTAAGCCTTGAATTGCAACACAGTGTTAATGCCATTGTATCGTTAACTCTGCTAAATAAAACCAATTGATCGGTGCTGCCAACTGCCCTGACTGCTTGCTGAAGAAGAGGTGTGAGCATCTGGTGGCAGAGTTCGCCTGAGTCTGTGCACAGAGGCCTTGCATGTCACACTGTTCAGCCCTTAGCATATTAGCCCAGAAGTTCCTTTTCCACTGGCTTTTAAAGTTGCATTTACTAGGGTCCAGGCTGGTGGCTCAGTGGATTGAGCATGGGCCTGTGAACCCAAGTGTCATTGGTTGGATTCCCAGCCAGGGCACATCACCAGATGGCAAGCCAGGTCTCCAGCCAGGTCCCTAGCTGGAGGCCGGTGAAAGGCAACCATACATTAATGCTTCTCTCCCTTCTTCCCTCCCTTCCCCTTTCTCTAAAAATAATCAATAAAATCTTTTTAAAAATTGCATTCCGTTCCTTCCTCTCGTCTATCCAAGGCCCTCACTTTGTCCAGGTGGGACCCTTACGGGGTTGGTGGAATGCAGGTGAGAAGACTTTCAAGGCCCTTCTCCTTCGTTCCAGGCCCACAATGGATGCCCTGCGACTGGCCAACTCAGCTTTTGCTGTTGACCTCTTCAAAAAGCTGTGTGAAGAGGAACCAGCGGGCAATGTCCTCTTCTCTCCCATCTGTCTCTCCACCTCCATGTCACTTGTTCAAGTAGGAGCCAAAGGTGACACAGCCAGTGAGATCGGACAGGTAAGTGCCACACCTGGTGCCTGCTCTGAGTGGGAGCAGCCATTAGGGTCTATTTTTAAAAGTGAAAGAAAACTCCTTTATCTGTCCTGTACCCCAGGCACCATGTGTGATGCAGCACCTGGGGATCTGTTAGGTGATCACTAGGTTTCCTGTAATGAGTGGCTGTTGGCAAGTCACCTGACGTTCTTGTAGGTGTTCTACTGCAAGAATTGATCAAGGTGGTGTTTTTTGGATGCTCTGCTGCAAATACTCCGACCAGAAAGTATAAATGTATATCCCTGTCTTACGCACAAATTTTATTTACAGCATCATGCTTTGTCATCATATTTATTGGGGTATAATGCCCATTCAATGTATTAGTTTTAGGTGTCCAATACAATAATTTTGATATCTGTGTATATTGCAAGATGATT
Organism: Noctilio leporinus; assembly: GCA_004026585.1. Classification (NCBI taxonomy): domain Eukaryota; kingdom Metazoa; phylum Chordata; class Mammalia; order Chiroptera; family Noctilionidae; genus Noctilio; species Noctilio leporinus. The sequence continues at coordinate 41,232 of PVIW01000010.1, forward strand.
ACCGCAGTAAGTCTAGTTAACATCCATCATCATGCACGGCTATAGAATTTCTTTACCTTGGGATGAGAAATGTCAAGATCTACTCTCTTAACTTCCAAATATGCAATGCAGTTTTGTTAACTATAGTTACCATGCCATACATTGCATCCCCATGCTTTATTTTATAACTGGATCTTTGTACCTTTTTACCTCCCCCAACCCATTTCTCCCCTCTACCCCCACCATTTACTTTTAGATAGTATGTGAATGTCCATCTAACTCCATTTCATTATTATTCCCATGTTGACCCTCCTAGGTTCAACAAATCTTTCCTTCCATGAGCTCATAGCATTTACAAAGGGAACATCTTCTTGCATCTACAGATCCCCAGAAAGTAGGACCCATGAAGTGTTCTTTGGGTTGTGACCAGTGATGAGTTTACACTTGAAATGGAAGGTGTTTGATAAAGAACCTTCAGCTGTGGGAAGAGGAGCTACATCTTCTCACCTGCCCTGCTCTCTTATCCCCAGCCTCTACTCCCTCCCCTGTCTGACTCCTCATTTCCCATCCCCACTAGAGAAGGGACAGAAGAGACAGCTCCCTGGGAATGGGCCTGTTTGTCAATAAAATCACTAGGGTCATGTACACGCAATTGTCCCACCAGCATTGGGTACCTGGGTTCCTACATTTTCTGGTCCTTTTACCTGTCACCAGGCATGAGAATTATGCACTGTCTTGGACTAGCCAATGTGACCCAGCAATTGAGACTGTGTGACTCATTGGTGCCACATGCCCACTTAGTGACCCTACGTGAGAGGTGGCCTCCAGGCACAGTTTTCCTGAGTTAGGAGCAGGGAGAGCATCACATTGGCTGCATCTGCTCTCAACCACTGTGGCTCAGAGGAGATGCTGGGCTATGGACTGCAACAAAAGAAAAGTTCAGGACAAATGGAAAGGAGTTAAACCCTCCAGAAGATGATGTCCTGGTTTTAAACAGCCTAGAATACTACTAGAAGAACAATTACTAATACCTTGAATTGATATGCTATTTTAGGTGTTTTACATATAATGTCTGTGAACTCCATAACAAGTCATCATTGTAGGTATTCCCAGTTCAATTTATGGAGCAAAAAAGTGAAGGTTTGCAGAGTTGGGCTAGATTATATTTCTTGTAGATACAGGCAGGGACCCAAGACCAGGATGACACTATCCTATCCAGGGCAGCCCACTGCTGATGGGGGCTGCCCACCATGAGTCACACACCAGTCTGTTCTGCCTCCGTCATAGGAACTAAAGGGACTCGATAGACCCTGGCTAGAGACACCTCCGTTCTAGAATCTGCTGCTTAATGATGCTAGTAATCTCTCTCTTCTTGGGTCTAAGTGAGATGGAAATTATAACCTCCTTTCACTCTTTTCCAAGTTTGGAAAGTTTGTGTGTGTGTGTGTGAGCATTAGAAGTGTCATTTTGAAGAAAGGGCAAATTTGCCCGTGGTTAAATCCAGAGAAGAGTAAGTACTTTATGGTACTTTCAGTGGGGACAGTCTTGGCGCCCACTCCCCAGGGACATTTGGCAGTGTCCAGAGACATTTTTGGTCACCACAAGTGGTACCTAGCAGGTCGGAGATGCATCTTACAATACCCACCCACCCACCCTGCCCGGGCAGCAGAGAACATCCTGCCTAATGCATCAGCAGTGCTAAGGCTGCGAAGCCTTGCTTCATGGAATAAAGGGGCAGGGAGATTCTGCACCCCCATGGAGGGTGGCACCACATGTCCCTCCTGCGGCGAGAAGACATGATGCTTCACGGGTCATGGATTTTTTCCTTCTCTTCATAGGTCCTGCATTTTGAAAATGTGAAAGATGTGCCCTTCGGATTTCAAACGGTAACATCGGATGTAAACAAACTGAGTTCCTTCTACTCACTGAAACTAATCAAACGGCTCTACATAGACAAGTCTCTGAATCCTTCTACAGTAAGTCAATCAGCGCCCTCAGCAGGGTTTACCTTTTTCCCAGGGGTGGCTCATGGTCAGGCTCATAGCTTTTTTTTTTCCTTCGGAAGAATTCACTTCTAGGATGCTCATTTATGATTTGAGGCTGATTAAAATAAGTCAGCCCTAGCGGAGAGGCTGAATTTAGTGGATTCAACTGCTGTCACATCTTCTGGGTCAGAATAGGGAGGAGCTTGTGGACCTCTCTGTTCCCTCTTGAATTCTCATAGACCCCAGCCTTCCTCTTGGCGTCCTCAGTCAGAGACTTGGAGGATGGAGTTGGTCATACAGCATCTCCATGGGTGCAGGAGGGCTCGTGATTTACACTTTCTTCTCGACAGCAAGACGGGCACTCAGATGACAATTTTAAGGTCTCCACCTCATGGTCCATGCACACACCATTCTCCCCATTGCCCCGGAATCAACATGAAAAGTAACAACTGTATGAATCAACAGTTTTCATCAGCCACAACTGTTTTTGTTTGGTCTCCGAGGCTGGTCCTGAGGGTGTCTGTGTAGGCGTTTCTGGGTGTTTCATTTCAGCCGTTTCTTGAAGGGATCACATAAAGGACACAGTGGTGCCCTCTACTTGGATCCCAGGCTATAGCATAACATTTTTAAAAATTGGTGTTTGAAACGCATAACCAACATCCTAGACCACAAAGGGGTTCATTCTCTTTGTGAGTAATATAGAGTTGATTCTATTTGTGTTTGGAGGGTCAGAATTTTAAGCTTTCCTAACCTAAAAGGTAGACAACTGGTTAAATATTTTATCATCATTTTGTTATTTTCTTTCGGAGCTGTTTGTTTTCCTGGCTGAGATCTTTTGAGGGCATTGGGCCCTAGACATGGTTGTGAGTTTATTCTTGTTGTTGGAAGACACACATACACAGCCATTTTCCTTCCAACAGTCACTCAGGGAATTAAAATAAAATATTGAGACCTGAGTTGGGGCTTGGGTATGGAAACATTTCAAAGCTCCTTAGGTTGTCCTTAAGGAGAAGTATAATACGTTTTTGTTGCTGACCTTGAGGACAGTGGGGGCCATTCATCTTACTGAGGTTCCAATGTTCTTAGGTGGCCCTGTTCTCCCGATCAAGGGCAACACTTGGTCCCCAGGTTGGGTTGCAATGAACAGAATCGAACTGGTTAAGGCTGGAGCTGCTCTGAAGGAATTGAAATGCGTTAGGACATTTAATCAGCGATGTTTAGTTTGGTTGAACTTCTATTGGACATTTTAAATGATTTCAACCCGAACCCAGAGTTGCAAGGAATTTTATTTCTCAGCTGCTCTCCATGGCTCCTGTGGGTTGTACAGCACCTGCCGATTCACTGGTGATGACATGAACAGGTGTGGTGTGAGGAGGGCCACCTGCAGCAGAACAACCTAGGTGTTAAAAGGGCAAGCTCCTGGCCGCAGGTCACTTGAATCAAAATGAACAGGGATGGGGAGCCGGGTTTTATATTTCAAGAAGCATTAGAATTAGACTCACTGCTCTTGTCTACAGCACTGTTTCCAACTCACGATGCAGGCGTGTTACCCTGGCACCTTGATAAAACACATGCTTTGATTCAGCAGCTCTGAGGGGCTCCAAGATTCTGCTCTGCCAACAGGCTCCCTGGTGATGAGGTGGAGGCTTTTGGTTCTTGGGTCATGCTTTGAGTAGCAGGAGTCCATTTGTTTCAGTGAGAATAGTTTTCTGTTCCCTAAGTTCTCTTTTTTGCCCATGTCTTCTATTCTAAGATACATCCATGGGTACACATTTTAATGTTTCTGAAATCATCTTAAAAGTGTTACGTACATTTAGCGTGGTGCTTCGTTTTCCCCAAAGCTGATCCTAAATTGAAGAGTTCATTTAATACTTGATGTGGCCAAATGAAACATTTAATACAAAGAAAATTCATTGATTTCTACACGAGTTTTCAATTTACCTAACAGTTTAGACCTTGAAAGTGTGTTCATAGTAATAGACTTCAAAGTCCTGTTGTTAGAACCAGGTGACAACGTGACAGTTGGACTGCAGACTGCTAAATACTTTGTGATTTCATGAACTGGTTGCTTTTCAGGAGTTCATCGGCTCTACGAAGAGACCCTATGCAAAGGAAATGGAAACTGTTGACTTCAAAGATAAATTCGAAGAAACGAAAGGTCAGATCAACAACTCAATTAAGGATCTCACAGATGGCAAGTATCTTTATTTATTCCTCTGTAAGTCACTACCTGCCTCCTTGTGAATCTTTCTGCTAAGCAAAACACCGACTTTTTAGAGGCTCCCTGAGCCATTTCAGTATAGAAACAAAATGCTTGCCCATGAAGCCATTTCAACAGTTTGGATTTCAGGGCCTTTCTTCCACCATTTTCCACTTGGCAGAAATTTCTGGTGCTTCGGTTTTATTTTGTCTGCTTGCCTTGCTCCTTCACAAGCTGCCCCACCCCATCCTTGGAGCCTCGCTGTGCCTCTAGCAAAGTAGGACTTTGGGCAAGTCAGGAGTCCAGCTTTTCAATCTGGAAAATGAAAAGCTTGGATGATCCCTGGGGTCACTTTTAGCTGAACTATTCTGCAAGCTTATGAAGGACAAAGGGGGTAAAGAGTCAGAGGCTATCCGTTATATGTGCATAAAATAAATGAAACAAATCAGTGTGGGTGGAAACATGGCCTTGGTCCCACCCCCTCCCAGCCCAATGGCCCCCTGCTGCCCTGGGCCTCTTCTGTAGCATCTACGTGGTCCTGTCTCCAGCTCTGCACCTCTGTCAGGCTTCTCCTTTCCCTGAACCCTCCCTCCATCGACCTCCTTCTCGAGTCTTCCTTGCTAGAGAATAATTGGAAGGATTTTTTGAGTGCAGATTAGTGTCCATGTCCCTGTTCCCAGGACCTGCTGCATCTAATTGTGAAGGAGTGAAAGGTAGTGATGGAAGTTTTGGGCACAGTTGCAGTCTAGTGAGGGACATGCTTCTGGGGCAAGGGACATGCACTTCCTGTCTGAATGGTGAGAGTCTCCCTGTCACTATGAAGGCTCAGGAGTGACAGGGTCCATGCCATCACTGCAGAGTGGGGGCCTGGGAAAAACATGATCTTGGAGCTTTCAGCACCTGATTCAAGTCCAGACACTGCCACGTATTAGCTGAAGTATTTGGAGCCTCAGTTTACTGAACTGTACAATGGGCTGTTTGTTATCTAATTGAATTTTTACATGGTTGTTGTGAGGATTAACTTAGATACTGCTAACCATGCTAAGATAGTAGGTGGTCACCGTAGATATCCCTGCTTCATCATCTGTGAAAAGGGGAGGAGTACACTATAGCATGCATAAGCATGTCTTGTACACAGTCTAGTGCATGGTTGCTTGTGTTTCTCTTCTTCCTCCTCTTCATTTTTCTTCCCTCCTTTCCCCCTTCATTCTCCTTCCGGGAGTCCTGGCTAAGTCCAGCTGTGGGGAGATGGCGGGAGAGAAAGGAGCCTTCCCAAGGGGAGGTGGCCTGGCTCTGAGTCCCACCTGGTATGGCTCTAGCCCAGGCAGCAGACAGGCATGTGAACTGCGTGTGTGCCTGAGAAGGTAACCCTGTGCAACATGTGGTTTCCTAAAATTATTGGCAGGCCACTTTGAGGACATTTTATCCAACAACAATGTAAATGACCAGACCAAAATCCTTGTGGTCAATGCTGCCTATTTTGTGGGAAAGTGGATGAAGAAATTTCCTGAATCGGAAACTAAAGAATGCCCTTTCCGGATCAACAAGGTATGTGGGGCAGTGTGTCAAAGGGTCTCAATTATAGATCTGAACAATTATAGTAACACAAAGGACTGCAGGGGTTCACTCAAATGACAGAAATTAAGGTGCAGAGTTAGCGTGCCTTCTCTGGTCAAAAAAGAACCACAACCTAGAGATTCTCACTCTTCTCCAGAATGTTCTATGAGTCCGAGTTGAGTGAGAACTTATTAGAGCCTACAGCCCAGAGGGTAAGAAAGGCAAAGAAGCCAACCATGTTCTAACTTCAGAGGCCTTCGAATCATTCTGTAACCTGAGCCACTTGAGAATCTCATCTATTCATAGTGGTTCTGCTATTTTAATTTATAAGGTGCTTTGTTTGAGGTTGGCTATGAAAGAAAAAGTACAGCTGACTCACCTGCTGCTCTGGGCAGCATTGTGGGGAAGAATGAGAAACTCATTTTTTAGGGAAGTCTCCTGAATGCTATTGAGTGAATAACAAGGCCATATCCCAGGTGACAAAGAATTCATGGACATAGGTCAAGTACCTCTTCTATAATGGAATCCAGAGAACTGAGACTGGGAAACTGACCCATTTCATTAAAGTGCCAAGCAACCCAGGAGTATTCAACGATGATACAATTTGGTCTCATATGATGGGATCTGACTTGTGTTGAGAATGCGGACTGAAGCCCAAGGTGCTTTGTTTACCTTGTAGCTCCTATGCAGACACTCTAGTGTTCAGGTTTCTTCAGTGTGTTGAGTACCTGCATTGATCACTTTTGTTTTTGCCAAATATTATAACAGCACCTCCTTAATGCCAGAACCCAGGAAGAAAAGACCCTCAAGATACAAGTTATACCTAAGTTAGCAGGACTGGCTTTTGGTACTTTTTCTTTGTACACACCAAATTTTATTTTTATTACCATCTCCCCTGCCCCAAGTGAAATCAAATTATTTATTTTCTTATCTAAATCTCTCATGAGTGTGTGAGCTTTGTAAAGGCAGGGATAATGCCTTATTTATCTTGGTTTCTATAATTCTGGGCCCAGATCCTGGTACATTAGTAGATGCCCAACAGATGTTGGTTGAATCAATGACCTGTCCCCAAAGGTCAGTTTGAATAAATGGTCAACAGCAGACAAAACCCAATTGGCCTGTGGGACCACCATGGGTCCCTTGATAAGATCCATTGGGCATTTTCACTGGGAGGAGACATACACTCCTGAGAAGGCTTCTTACCTCGTCAAAATACCCACGTGTCCTGGGGGCCCTCCATGCACTTCTCCCCCTAACTTACCCTTTCGCCACGGGGAGTACAGAGGTCTCCTCCAAGCTGCCGGCATGCAAGACTGATCCTGCACATAAGGCCGTGTCTCAGAAGCACTCCTCCCTATTTTAGGCTCTGTTGTACTGTTTGCATGCAAGTCCTTGGGTTTTAAACATGGCTTTGAAATGTCATTGATCTCTCTGTGTTTCAGCTAACAAAGCCATAAAACAGGACTCAATGCAGTGTGGGGACACACCCTCTTTCTGAACGCAGAGGTCATTACCTCTCTTTGTTTCTCTTGAGTTGCTTTGGTTCACCCCTGAACTTTTTGAGGGACTGTACTAAACTTCTCCCAGGTTCTGTGGGGTCTCCTTCCAGGGCTAGGCTGAATCCATGAAGTTCTAGGATTAAAAATTTGGTGCAGTGCCTATTTTGACAAAGGAGGATACACACACAACTTTACGTATTGCTAACCTAAATATAAAAAGGCCAGGTTCGTCTACTTTCCCCCTGTTACAAAGAGAGGGAACAGACATTTGAAGTGTTCCATGGAATTATAACAAGAACAAATCAATATGTATAAGTGTGTATAGATATGTCTGTGTACATCTATATATGTAAAGGCATACGCCATTGTCTTATATGGAGGAAAATAAAAAATATATACCTACATGGCTACTTGTGGGAAGTAAGAAGCAAGCAGTCCAGATTTCTTCTCCTGTTGCAGACGGACACCAAGCCCGTGCAAATGATGAACCTGGAAGCCACCTTCTGCATGGGCACCATCGACAGTATCAACTGCAAGATCATAGAGCTCCCCTTCCAAAACAAGCACCTCAGCATGCTCATCCTGCTTCCCAGGGACCTGGAGGATGAGTCCCAGGGCCTGGAGAAGGTGAGGAGGGAGGCAGGTGCCCAGTGCCCAGGTGCCCCTGCTGCGACAGAGCCTGCGGGCGGCCTGTGGAGGGCTCTGTCTCACACGTCACTTGCTGTGTCATCTCCAGAGGGTTGTGGTTCTGTCTGTGCCTTCCTCCTTCATGTTCAAAGTAGCCGGGAGCTGTACATTTCCTGTGCACTGTATCTCGCTTAATTCTCACACAGGCCGTTCACTGACGAGGGACCTGAGGTGCAGACAGGCAGGTAACTGGTCCACAGTCACATAACCTGTCGGTGGCTCGTAGAATCTGAGTTTCAGTCTAGGAAGCTGGAATCTGTGTGCTTAACTCAGGACCTACTTATCATTAGCCTCTTGCATCAACGCAGTGCATTTGTTAAATGATTGATGGGCCAGTATCGATACATGATCATCCACTGATGCCCACAGTTTACTTAGGGTTTACCCCAAGCGTTGTGTCTTCCATGAATTATCATTTTTCAAGCTTTTATTTATTTTTAGGGAGCAGGTAAGGGAAGGAGAAGAGGGAGAGAAACATTAATGTGTAGTTGCCTCTCATGAGCCCCCAAATGGGGACGTGGCCCGCAACCCAGGCAAATGCCCTGACTGGGAATCGAACTGGTGACACTTTGGTTCACGGGCCGGTGGTCAATGCACTGAGCCACACCAGCCAGGGCTCCATGAGTTTTGAAAAGCTCTTCATCTGTACACACATGTATGAGAAGTGATTATGTGTCATATTTCACACATTCAGGTGATTAGAGGCGCAAGATTGATAGTGCTAGAGGTTTCGCCGGCTTGCGAATGACGTAGCCTGCTCTCTGCTCCGGCAGCCTCACCTGCAGCCCCAGCTGCCCACCCAGCTTCCTTCCACCTGGTTCTGGCCCTGGCCAGGGAGAAGGCGGGGATCCTTGAGGAGCCTAAGAGCTCCTGCAGTAGTTCCTGTCATGCCTGACTTTCTAAGGTTGATGGAACTTGATCACCTTACCTGTGACTTCAGCTACCATTTTGTTTGCTCCACCACCTTGTTTGTGGAAGCCTGAGTCCACCTCCATTCTTCTCGTACTCACTGGTCTCGTTTTTACTCCACTTTATCCCTTTGCCTCCTCTTCTCCACCTGTCGTTAGTCAGCTGTCCTGCACTTGCCTTCCTTAAAATATCCCCATCTCATTTCATACTAAAGTACAGAACGAAAGGAACAATTTGAGATTCACTCAGTGAAAAATTTTATCAAGAAACCGTTTTATGTCTCATTTCATTTCTCTCATTTAAATGTTTTAAATAAAATAATTTGTCTAACCCAACATTTCCAAAATACTATCATTTCAATATGCAGTCACTGTAAAAACTATTAAGTGACTTTGCCTGTATTAAGTCCTGGAAATCGGTTGTGTATTTTACACACAGGGCATTTCTCAGTCCTCACCGGTCACCTTTCAGGGGCATCATTGCCATATATCGGCCACTGTATTGGACAGCACAGATTTAGAGGTTTCCTATTATGACAGATGAATATTCAGCTTTTATGCAGGTTAAAAACATAACCTGTTATTTTCAGATGTACTGAGTTATAACTAAACTCAATTGTAAGATCTTTAAAGTGGACAGCAGGAAGATCTGATAAACATATAAATTATAAAAGGGTTCCTCCCATCCAGTTTATGAACCCACCCATCACTTCACATACTTATCTTTTTTAAAAAAAGATTTTATTTATTATTCTTAGACAGAGGGGAAGGGAGAGAGGCAGAGAGGGAAAGAGACATCAATGTATGGTTGTCTTTCGCCTGCCTCCAACTATGGACCTGGCTGGAAACCTGGCTTGCCACCTGGGTATGTGCCCTGGCTGGGAATCAAACCAGCAATCTTTGGGTTCACAGGTGCAGCGCCTTATCCACTGTGCCACCAGCCAGGGCTATCTTTTTATCTCTTATTTAAAAAATTCACCAACTGAAATGGATGCATTTGTTACCTATTATCTAGAAGAATGATTATAGACAGTTCAAATTCTCATTCTTGAAAGAGTTTACCATAGCTTTAATTTAAGTGATTGAATTTGATGTCATGTCTAGGACATGAGTATTCTGGATTTCCTAGTAGTGAAGTAAAAATAAGCATTCGAGACATATTATAATGAAAACCCTTCTCATTTTACATTTAGCTATTTCACTATTATGTACACAACAACGTAACCCATGCATTTGTTTCTATGAAGCCATGCTATGGCTTAAAAGAACTGCCCACAAGAATTCCAGTGCAAAGGGACTGTAGTTGTAGGGTGGGGTGGAGGCCAATGCTCTGCGGTGGACCATGTGGGAGAAACAGTCAGACACCCAAACTGCAAGGCCGATTCCATGTTTGATGGTCTATCTGCACCGCTTCAAAACTAGCCTCACAACAACACTTCTGTGTTTCATCAAACAGGGTATTCTACCATTGGAAATAAAGAAAATGCAACTCTCTTTTTTTTTGTCCTCTAGGTTGAAAAACAACTCACCTCTGAGACACTTTTGCAATGGACCAATCCCAGCACTATGGCCAATTCCAAGGTCAAACTCTCCCTCCCGAAATTTAAGGTGGAAAAGATGATCGATCCCAAGGCCAGCCTGGAAACCCTAGGGCTAAAACATACCTTTAATGAGAATACATCTGATTTCTCTGGAATATCAGAGGCCAAGGGTGTGGCCCTTTCCCATGTGATCCACAGAGTGTGCCTAGAAATCACCGAAGATGGCGGGGATTCCATAGAGGTGCCAGGGTCACGAATCCTGCAGCACAAAGACGAATTCAATGCTGACCATCCTTTCATTTACATCATCAGGCACAACAAAACTCGAAACATCATTTTCTTTGGCAAGTTCTGTTCTCCTTAAGTGGTTGAGCCCAGGGGAAGCCCCACCTGACTCTTCTGTAAACTGCATCCACAGAATCACTTTCTAAATATAATAAATTGTTAATATTGCTGGGTAAGCAACACCTTGGTACTTGTCATAAGTGTCCCTCACACTGATAGGCACTCTTCCCACCCATCAAAGCCAATGCTTTCAATGAAAAAGAAATAGGTGGTCATTATTTGTCATACTCTCTGGGGTTATGGGCAGAAATATAGTCTTTCACAAAGAAAATTCCTATAGGAAGATCTGTGGAATTTTATTCCCAGAGCTTCGCTTTCCTGTACTGGGATACAGAATGTTGCAGACATACTTCTTACCTTCCTGAAAGATGAAAGGACTGTGGTTCAGGGGATCTACCAAATTTTTCATGTGTCCAAGTTTCCATGTGAAACTTGGACACATGCTCAGGCTACTGTAGGTCCACAAATGTGGGAAAATGTTTTTTCAAACCCTAACTTTTGTTTTGGCCTTTAAAAAGGTAATATATTGCACACACTGAATGCAATGGAAGGCCGTTGAAAGCACCTGAAACAACAGCCTCTCTATAAGCCGACACCTTGATATTTCTGCCATCAGATGTAGGCTGTTAACACAAAGTGGGTAAAGGCAAGAGGGTCCATAAGTGACAGGTGTTGCTGACAGATGCTACCGGCTTGTGAACAAGCTGAGTTTTCAGAACTTTGTGAGATTTTGAAATACTGGGTAACAAATTGTGGACCTGTTGTAGCTGACAGGCCACCCCTCAAGGGGAAGCTCAGATCTAATGAAATATTTATTTTCACTATTGATAGAATGACCACCTGGCCATGTGGGTGGGTACGAACTACTGGGTGGGGCTTCTAAGTGACTCCACAGGTTGTGGACATCTGACAACCAGGACGTCTGACAATTAAAGCAGGGACTCTCATGGTAGCCAATAAAAGAGTTTTATGGGTGTTAAAAGATCTTGTCTCTTTGTCTAATGTGATGGGGGGCAGGAAATGGAACCTATGCCTTTAGAAAATGTAAGTAATGCTTTTGAAGTGCTCACACTACTTTGACAGTTATTTTTTTCCAAGTCTGTGGGGTTACTTACTATAGATAGTAAGTTGTATTAATAGTAAATGCTAAAGTTGATCTGATAAATTATCGATGTTACAAGTTCATATATTAATTCACTATCAAAAGAGCACATTTACTAAAGATTTTGGGACAATCCTTTCTCACCTCTTCTCTGGGGTTCCTTGTAAATAGGTTCAACTTTCTTCTTGCACCACAGGATCAATGTTAAATTTCTTTAATTCTATTGAAAAGTAAACTACATGTTTTGTTTTTCTTTTTCCATAAAGTTAGACCTACTATTTTGAAATAGAACCGGGCCCTCTACTCATAAAAGCATACCTGTGCATAAATGCTTTGCAGGGGTGGGGGGTGGGTGGGGAGGGGACGTTGATGAAGAATAAGAATAATTCTTGCCCTGTTTCCTGGTCCTCCTTTCTCTCTGTCCACCACCTCTTGCTTCCTCCTCCCATCTACTTTCATCCTGGTGGGAGGCCCGGGGTCAGCGGTGCGCCTAGAAGGATACTCAGTCACTTTCAAGTGTGTTATAAAACGAAGACCTTTGGGTTCCACCTCAAAATGCCATTTCAGGCATTTTCAGGAAGCTGTAGATGCTTAAAATGTGTTCTTTTCTTATTAAGCACATTTTCCTCATGTACATTTGTTTTAAATGACTTACGGTTTCCTTGAACCTAATAGTTAACATTGCCCCTTTCCTGTCCCCATGGTGCACCCAAATAGAATGCGTCCCCTGTGGCAATAAATGTTGAGCACCCACAGTGACAGAGGTCCTACATTCTAGAGAGAAAAGACCATTTGTGCACAATGGCTGGGAGGGGCCCAAACTGGGATTTCCCACCCTTGGCTCCTTGTCCCCCTTCTCTGGGGTATGGATGAGAAGCCGGGAGGATTGACAAGCTTAGTGAGTACTTAGAGGAGGGGGGTGGGTAGCACCCCTTTAAGCCAAATGTTCATGGAGCCTGAAGTCTCTCCTGGAGTTGAGAAAACACTGAAATTTTTTATTAGCTCTTGCTTGGAGATAGCCTAATCCAGTGGTTTTCACCCCAGGTCAATTCTGCCCCCTAGGGGACATTTGGCAAAGTCTGGGGACATTTTTGTAACAACCAGGGCACAGGCAGCAAACACAGTCTGGTGGGCCTTGTTTTATCCGGCCCAGCACCTTGTTTCTACCCAGCTCGCTTCACTGTTAAGGAGTATGACATTTATACAGTCCTAAAATGACATTTGGCCCTTGGAAGGCAACTGCAAGGCTGGTGTGGCCCCCAGTGAAAATGGGTTTGGCACCCCTGAACTAGGGGAAAGGTGCTTCTGGTGTCTTGTGGGTAGAGCCAAGGGTTTTGCTAAACGCCTTACAATGCTCAGAACAGGAGTAACCACACAATACCAACATGGGACTCGACTCACCTGGAGCATTACTTCGGGGGATTTAGTCCAGGGTGGGCAGGAAATGCAGCAGGGTGGGCTTAGAAGGGCATTGGACACCAGGAATTCAGCTGTATTCTCCTAGCGCTCTGCCGGGCCAGGGCACCACGCACCGGTTACAAGCGTATTATTATCCCTGGATATAACTAGTCTGATTGGGTCCATTCCTAGATCATCTTTTAGGGACCAGATATGGCAGGTGAAGGTACTTTATGGACACGGTTCCATTTGCTCCTTCTTACAATAGTTCCACAGTTAGGGATTGTTTTCAGGAGGAAATACAGGCTCAAAGGAGTTGTTAAAGGCGCCAAGTAGGTAAGCGCTGGGGTCAGACCCCAAAGCCCACACCGTGACTCACAGCCTACAGACCACGCACCGGGGCGGGACGGCGCTGCTTCAACTCTTGTGTCACGCGGGCCCCCTGCCCACCCAACGTTGCCAAAGCAGCCAGTCCCCTTCCTTCAGGAAAACAAAAGAAGACAAGACTTCCTGGCCCTGTGGTCGTCTCCAGCAGGACGCCAGGAGCAGCAGGCCTTCCTGCCTGCCCAGAAGGGATGCTCCCTGAGAGCATTGGCCAGTGTTGGACTTTTGTCTCTGGTGGCCAGTGGCCGGGGCTCGGCATTCATGTCAGAGCCTCCTTGCAACAGGCCCATTAGAAATGGAGCCATAGCCCCGGCCGGTGGCTCAGCTGGTTGGAGCATCATCCTAGACACCAAATGGTTGCAAGTTCAATTCCTGGTCTGAGCACATTCCTAGGTTATGGGTTCCATCACTGGTTGGGGCACGAGCAGGAGACAACTCTCTTTCTCTCTCTCTAAATTTAATAAACATGTCCTCAGTAAGGATCTAAAAAATTTTCATCTACCTACACACACACACACACACACACTTCAGAACAGGATTATTGAATCATACATGCTGAAAATATTCAACTTTGGTAGATACTGCCAAAGAGTTCTCCTGAATTATTATTATTAATGATTACTATTATTTATGTATCATTGGCTATTCTTTATTTTATCGTTTATTATTATATAATACTTATTAGTTTTAAGTTACCGTTGTTGTAGTTTTCTCCTAGTTTTTTAGTTCTTTCTGTCTTTCTTTCCTTTTTTACATTGCATCTAGAATTCTTTTGAAATAAAGTCTTAGTTAATGACAGCTGGGAGAAAATTCTCCACCTGCCTCTTGCGTTGTTGTACACCTTGCGAGCGGAACCCCTGAATGTTCATATAGCGAACAGCCTTAGTGGTGTCCACTTAGGAGCAGGTTGGCAGGTTGTCCAAGGTGGTAAAGATAAAGCCTCAGTCCAGGGCAGAGCCGGCTTGCTGCCCATTACGGAAGAGCTGCCTTCCTTCATTTGGGGGCTCCTCTCCGTGGTACACTGCACGGGCTGTGCACGTACCTTCCAGCCTTCTGTGCGTCCCCCTGTTAGAACTGGGGCTTGGGGACCTGGTGCTGGCCTCTTGCTCCTGCTGTGGCAGTTTTGTCTTTGACTCAGGAGTCTTGTGCCTTCTGCCAACACCTATCAAACTGCGCCTGGCTAACCTGCTAGCTAGCAAGTGAGTAGATGTTGGAGACTCTCGCAGTTCTTGACCAAGACTGAACTTTTCTTTCCCCGCATGAATATTCCTTTAAAATCATGACTATTAAGGCTGAGTTTTTCTAGCTATGAGTCTTATCAAGCGCACTGACAGCCATGAGCTGGGTACTATGCTAACCATGACACACATTCAGCTACTTCCAGAGTGAGCCTGCAAGGATCTGCTTCAGGTGAGGGCAGCTCGGGGTGGGGAGACACGCAGAAATTCACTACGTGCACACGGCTGAGCTGTGCGGTTGGGCTTGAACCCCCAAACTTCCGACTCCAAAGTCCACACTTTACATCTCTGTGCACTTGATGACCTGCAAAATCCCTGCCTGGTGAACGAAACCATTTACCTACCAAGGCAGATTTTCTTCTGCTTATGTTAAAAATGAAACACTATGTTAAACGCAAGACAGTTAGTGTAGATAAAGATAAACCTCAGCTAAATATTTATAGAAAAAGCAAACTGCGAGGCATGTTTGCTTTTCAAACATTTCTGGTTCAGTTTTTTTTTTATTTTTCAATTCTGAGCTTTTCCCTCAGGGGTCATGTTCAGTCAACTGTATGCCAGTTGCTGCTCTCAGCGGATTGGAAAGGATCCCTTTTTCAGGTTGAGGTCTTCCACCTGAAAGCACCTCTACAACATCCTTGCCCGCCACCACACCCCGCGGAGGCCGGGTAAGTTTAGAAGATGGGCGTTTCCCTGCTCAACAACTCCTGCTCTGTCACTGTCCTCCGCCCAACCGGACAAGAATAGCTGCCCCAGTTTGTGAGGCTTTCAAGGGAGGGGATCACTGTGTCCTGCTGACAGGAAACGACCGTTCCTGACTCCAGTCCCAGAAGGGCAAAAGTAGACGGCCTCATTCTCCATTCAAGCTAAAACAGACTCAGGCCTGTCGCTGGTCACCACCTTTGGGGACCCTTGCCAGGCTCATGTAGCCTGGACAGAACCCACAGAGCAGCGTTCAGTGGTGTTGCCCGGGGGCTGGGAGGAGGACCCAAGGGGGCAGGGGACAGGTTGTGGTTCCACGTGAAGGTGCAGTTATGCAAGATGAATCCCTTCTAGAAACCGGCCGTGCAGCCCTGTGCTTCTCGCTAAGAAAACAGTGCTGTGCACTTAAAAATGCGTTAGAGGGTGGATCTTAGGTTAAGACTTCTGACCACATGTTACAAAGAATTAGATAGCATTTAGGAGCAAATAAGCGGAGGAGACATAGGCCACACATCTGAAGGCATGACGGACGCAGGGAGGGAGCCGGTGAGCCCCGGACTATCCCTATACTGAGCACCTGTAGCCGCTGAGGTGGTTGCAGTGAGCACCCCGCTTGCTGGGAGGACAAGTTGGGACCCAACTCAACTCCTTGGTTTCCTCCTTGCCTCCTCCTCAGTCAGCCCATTCCCACTCATTCCCACGCCATCTCTTCTTCTACCACGTCTTAAGGGGCACACGTGGAGGAAGGGAGCTGGGGGCCTGCGGTGGAATCTTGGACCGGGTGTGAGCTGGGTGCTGGTCACCAGTTGGGTACCCGGCTCTCCTTTCTCAACAGGCTGGTGTTGATTGGGAGGTTTGGTCAAGCCCTGGAGACAGGCCATGGGGTGCTGGGGTGACACATGTTCCCCTGCCCTCCCTTAACTCTTCTTCTTTGCTGACTTAGGGGAAAGCCGGGACTCAAAGGGCAGGGAAATGAGGTCAATGGCTTCCCAGGTGGAGAACAGGTTTTCCCATCATCCCGGGGCCACCAACTGCTGGTCCGACAGTCAGCTGTTCTGTTCGAGTCTGTTATGTTGTTGATGCTTAAGCAAGTCAGGGAAGCTTTTCTCCCCTTTTCATATTTCCCTAGGTGTGCCCAGATACATGCTTTTTTGTTTTTAATGAGCCTGTTACTTTTGAAAATAGTTTTTGTATAGAACTATGCTACTAAAAAAAATAAAACCAGCTTGCTAGTCAAATAAAGGGTTTGATAAATCTCTACCTATACCAGCTATCTCTCTATGTGTCTGATGATTTCTGGTGACCTTTTCCCTTTGAAAAGTGTCCTGGTTTGGAAGGTTACTGATTTGGTCTCACTCTTTATAAAAGACAACGTAAAGGAAATGGTTTTCTCCATGCAAGTTTCAGAGAAGAAATAACAGAGAAGAGAAACCCAGGCAAAGTGGTGGAATAGTTAAAACACTGGCAAGGAAAGAGTCTTTAACGTCTGGTTTTCCCTCATTTCTACACTGGCCTCAGGTGAGGGAGTCTCAACCTTGTCGGCACGGAAAGGGTTTGTGCCCGTTCGGGCTGACACCAACGCTGAGATGAAGAAGCCCCTGTGAAGGAACGTTGTGGGTGGGGACACACTGGAGGGAAATGCGGGAAAAACAGGGGTCTGGCCGTTCAGAGGCCTCAGGAAGGCATAAGAGCTGCCGCAGGACGGGAATGGGGATTTACCCCCAACCCTGTGCAGGACCTCGGTAGCAGGGAGACCCCAGGAACACCTCGGTCACAAGGTCCTCGGGGTCTGAGTGCTTTCTAGGGTCTGCAGGCCCCTTGGCCGGCATTGCAGAGACTTGAGGCCTGGGAGCTGGCGAGCCAGGTGCCAGTCCAGCTCTCTCCCGACAGAACTGGCACGATGTGCGGGGGAGTTAGACTTAGTCCCCCCCGCCTACGCTTCCTCTGTAAAAGATTACGGCCGAGGTTCACCGAGCCTCTCCCACTCAAGGTGACAATTCCCAACAACCAAGAAAAGGGGAGCAGTTTAGTCAAGGAACTAGCATGGACGAACCATGGACATGGACAACAAGTGGGACTGACGTTGGGGGGAGTGGGTGGGTGGGGAAAGGGACAGAAGGAAGGAAAAGGGGGATGGATGTCATAAAAGAACAATAAAAAAAGAAAGAAAAAAAGAAAAGCAGTCTTCTCTTGTCTGTTCATATGACTGTCCACTAGATGGCGCCGTTTGTCACACTATAACTATGGGGCACCCGGTCCTCACCTAGAACACAAAATTCCGCAGTGCCTTTAGACCTCTTGACCCCGCTTTTCCGGGGGATGTTCTTAAAGTGCTTTCGTCCCCTCCTGCCAAGACACAATGTCCTGCAACTCTCCCTCCGCCCGCCCTTGAAATAGGAACACCGCTTCAAGTTCTATTTTGCAGCCCCCTTTTGTGATGGATACAGTTCCCTGGATTCACTTCCTAGCTCGATGGTGACCGCTCGCGCTGCAATTATCTCCCAGGTCTCCCTTCAGCGCGCCAGCCACAGGTCCAGCTGCCCAGCGGACACCTACAGGTGGCGGACACCCCAAACGAAGGCACCTGCCTCTTCCCCTGTTCGCTTTCTTTGAATGTGGTCCCAGAGGTCCAAACTGGGCTCTCATCACTTCCCACATTGGTTTCCCCCTTCACCCCACCCAACACCCTGATACCCCACAAGCTCGCCCGCTTTTCTGTTGCTACTGTCCTGATCCAGACCCCAAGGCCTCTTCTGTGGATCATAAAATCAAATGCCTAAATTGCGCCTTGTGTTTTCCTCCATCCATTCTCACATTGTAGCCACACATGTTATATGCGTATGTGTGTACATAGAAACATATAACACACATGTTATATGTGTGTGTGTATACACAAAAAGTATTGTACGGAGATATATTTATAAGGGAATTATGTAAGTAGAGTTCCTTGTTTATTTCTATATTGTCTGCTCCTCACCCCCTGGTAAGGTGGGTGAGGGCAGAAGCCTTGTGCGTTCTGCGGGGTGCTGGTTCCCCCTGCATCAGACAGAGACTGACAAACGGCACGCAGTCAGTATTTGCAGAGGAATAGTTGTGGCTGAAGGAATGCTGGATTTTGGTTATCTTAGGTGTTGGTTGTATACGCTACTTAGAGGGCTGGGGGTACTTCAAGATATGTTGTCAAATATTGCTTTGCCCCCTCCTCACCTTGATAACATATATGACATCTGTTTTCTGGCTAATATTACTCACGCGTGAGCTAGGCATTCTTCTATCTCAGGAGTGACCCAACAGGTGAATTGAGGATATTCGGAGTCTTTTTATCTTCCAGATCTTTTTCTGGCACTGTGCCTTGTGTCCCAACAATTGTGCCACTCCTCATGGGGCTTCTGTAATGTCAAGTTATTTTGAAGCATGAGTTTAAGGGAGAGGCACCTGCTATCTGATCAGTTCATTATCAGCCTCTGATATCTTGATGGTGCTAATTTGGATGAGGGTGTGTGTATAATGAACTGGAATAGGCTGGAGGCAGTGTGGGAAAGTTGGGCATTTGGAATTTTGTCAGGATCTTGGAAAATGAGAAAGTTACTTCCAAGAATAAGTGGGGCAGAGAAGAAAACTTGTGTTTTGTGATTTTGCTTGGCTCTGATTCTGTGCTCAAGACAATGTCTTCAGAACCTGTGGACGCATGTATTTATTTGATCATTCCTGGAAATTTCTCGGTCACTGCCTCTTTTCTTTCATCCATTTTCTGTGTTTTCTGCTTTGGGGGCTTTAAAATACACATCAAACTTTCTATTCTGTCTTCCATGTTTATTAATCTTCTGTTTATACTTTTCATCTCTTTATATCATTATACTTCATTCTCAGTTACTTTTTCAGATCTATCTTTTATCTCCCTAATTCTTTCTTCAGTTGTATCTAATTTGTTTAACCCTCTCTTCAATCTTTCATTTTAGTATGTATATGTTTAGTCCCTAACAATTTCTGTTTGGTTCTTTCCCAAATATGCCTGATTACATATGGGACTCTCAAGCATTAAAAAACAAAACAAAACAACAACAACAACAACAAAAACCATTTCACACATAGTTACTTTATATTCTATATAGCATGATCCCAATAGCTGAAAATCTTGGGTTCTAAAGATGGTTGGTTTCTGCTGGCCTTCTTTCATGATGGCTTATTTTCTTGTGTATCGGGTGATATTTTCTAGTTGGTTGATGTTAATCTGGGAGGGGGATAAAAAGGGCAGTTATTCTCAAATGACTTGCACTTCTCTTTGCTGAGAGCCAGGGGGTGCTACTGGTCTGTAATTGATCCATATTTCCCTCTGCTGCCTCCTCAAGCTCATCCTGTCATCCCTTCCAGAGCCTGGAGCTTGATGTGGAAATCTAGAACTCAGATTTCCTTTTTCTGTGTTGTATAAAGCTCAGATTTCAGATCACAAGTTATTTTGAAAATAGATTCTGAAACTGCGCTGTCCAGTATAATAACCAGTAGCCACACATGCTTAGCAAAATGAAGCATTTCCAGAGATCCCTAGCAGACACTTCCATTGGGCAATGCTGCTCTTGAACATCGTTTTACATCATAGGGCCAACAATGCATGAAAAGATGCTTTGGATGAGGGTGGAACCCTCCTGCCGGAATGTAAGACAAGGTCTTATGCATCTCCTTTTGATGCCAGTGCTATAAACAGTAGAAAAAACAGGAGAGGTGTTTAATAGGAGATCGGGTGGGATAGCCCTGTTTATGAAGGAGAATTACTAAGACAGCACAATAGCAAATATTCCAGAGGGGAGAAAGATTAGAAGCAGGGAGGTATGGCAGTGTCCTGGTGAGAAATGTTGAGGACTGACTTGAACTAAGTCAGTGAGAGTGGAGGTGGGGAGGAGAAAAGAAACTTAGTATTTAAATGTGGGATCCCATGGACAAGTGTTGGGGATAGAAGAGAACGAGGAAGAGGAGGGTGGAGTTTCCAATGAGCCAGTACCCAGATGCTGGTGCCGTTCATCAGAGCAGTCACTATGAGAGAAGGAACACATTTAGGGGAAAGGCTGAGCTCAGTTTGGGACCTTCTGTGTCCCGAGTACGCAGCCTGGCGTGGTGTTGTTTGAGGTGGTCTCGTACAACCTAGGAAGACCTGTAGGTCACCTGGCACTGAGCCAGAAGGAGCCCCAGCCAGCAGGTGGTGCCCGAAGGGAGGGGGCCAAGAGCCTCCTGACACCCGGCTGCTGGGCTCTTTGAGGCCCTCCCCATGGAGGAGAGCTGGGAGACCGCTCCAGGGTAAGCCCTGGAATGAACAGCATCATCTCTCACCTTCTAAGCACCTTCATCTTGGATTGCACAGGTTGATCATCCTCAGTCTTCCTGGATCTCGCGTTGCTTCCTGTGTTACTCCGATTTACCCCTGCAGTTCAGGATGGGGAGACCAGAATATTGGGGAGGACGACCTGCAATGGCCAGGGCGCTGGCTTTCAGCAAGTAGGAGCAATGCTCTGCCCAAGAGAGTCCCATCTGTGTGCGCTCATCCTCTTCGGGTGAGGCTGGTGAGCTCTCCCACCCGACAAAGCTCCCTGAGCACCAGAATTGTCCCTGGGAGAGGTAGGCGCTCTACACCAAGCTGACCACCAGGAGGCTGTCTTTTAGCCCCTGGGGACGCTCTGTGGTCCCCACTCATGTCTTCCCATCTGGAGTCTGCATTCAAGCTCTAGGCCCAGCTCCTCCCTCAGAGGGGACACCAGGGGACCCTCATCTTTTAGATGAGACCCACCCACTTGACTGGGAGCCCCAGCCTCATCCACTGTGCAGGCTCAGGATCACTAACAGCCTCAATTGTGGGGTGACCACAGCACCAGAGTCACCAGGATGGAGCTACAGGGACAGGGGGTGCTCCCTCCCAGCCCTGGACAGTGACTGGGTTTCTCAGGCAGCATTGGGGCCATAGACAGAGGGTGGCTCTGAATGGGAAGGACCTGGATAGCCACTTGTGGGCAGGGAGGTGCATGGGCAGATCAGCCTGCTGAGACAAAGGGGGAGACAGGCTGAAATGAGGGGAACAGACAAAGCACTAACTGCAGGCTGGTGTAGTAGTGCAGGAGAAAGGCCAGGCTCCAACCAGCGTGGAGGAAATAACTCAGCTTTGGATGTTGACAGTTGTCTACTGGCCCCAGGTCAGCACTGTAACATACAATGATGCATTGGAATATTTTCTTATGAGTAAACAACCGTCACATCCAACTGTTTAAACAGCCAGGTGTTGTGTATGGGGGAAGGAGGGAGCCTGGGGTGGGAGGTGAAGTGCAAATCAATGAAGGTACAATGGGGCCATTAAAACATAAAATAATTCATCATTCAGCCACTTGCATCTTGTTCATCAATTTGGGGCACAAAAAGGGGGATACTTTTCTTCTCTATGTAAATGACTTTGGGATCAGTCATCTTACTTATTAGATGAATGTTGTTTTTCCCTTCTTCAGGTACCCCCTCCCATGATAATTTTAAAACCTGCAGGATACTTAGGAATCATTGATGATTATTATACCCATGAGGGGGAAATGAAAAAGCTACTCCCATTCAATCACCTTGGTCACTGTCCCTGTTGATATACCAACGTCTTGGGTGCTGAATCCTGTAGGTGATCTGGGCATTGTTACCCTGTAGGATGGGCTATCCTTGTCCATGGAAGCAAAGCTCTTTGGTGGCCTAAGGCTGCAGTTACCACTGTTGTGTGACAGTGTTTTGGGGACAGGGTGGCAGAAGTCTTTGCTCTATTATTCTTCTCAGTTGTGTAGACCACACCATCACACATCTCACTCTCTGCAGTTACACTGCCATTTTGTGGCTGCTGTTATTTGTTGGTTAATTTGTGCACACTCACAACCTTTTTCTAAGGGCTGCCATGGGATAGCCAGGTCTGGACCTCCCCTTTCTTTCCAATTTACAGGTCTCAGACTTCGAAGCAGATGACTCTCCTTCCCTTGGATTTGGGGCTTGGTTTTGTTTCTTGTCCCTGGATGAATGGTATTTCTCTACTCAACTTGTCAGCCATCACTCAAGACAACATTGGTCAAAACCAGAACTTGCTGTCCTATGACCACCCTCAAAACACAAAGTCTTCCCTTCCGAGAGTTGCCCTTAGTGCTGGGCACTGTCCGCAGGCACAATGCTTGTCAGGCTACAGATCACGTCACCCATGATGCTCAGGGACTCAGCCCTCTGCCAAGGATTCACAGGTGACAGGTGTGTAACTAGGAGTGTGATTAAGCCTGTCCTCTGAAGGGCAATAATTAAAGTGATATTTTTAAATGGGAGGGAGCAGGTTAGAGAGAGGGTGAGTGAGTTGAGAAAGCCTGATGGAGGAGGTAGAGCCTGAACAGTTCAGGAACTCAGATCATGTTTAATGAACATTAAATTACTGCTAAGAGCCAGTCCCATCCACATACATTATTTTTGTGGTAAGAGAGCATTCGTACGTAGGCACACGTTGTGTGTCATGGGGAGGAACCATAATTCTTTAACATCAACAGGGTTCCTCAAACCTTACCCCTTAGTGTGGCATTGTCGCTTGAGGAACACACACTGGCCCAGGTGGTACCAGCGTGTGCCAAACCCCAGTTCTTGGGAACATTCCATCAGTGAGGTTAATAATAAATCCATGAACGCAAAGAGATCAAAAGTATTTCCTTGAGACCTTTAGTTTTCTTTGGGCTTCTTCCTTCTGCATCCTGGGATCTTGAAGCTTGAATTCCTGAAGACTTTCCTAATTCTAGTCAACACACAGGCTAATAATTTGGGCCAACGCCACAAGGAGGGAGGGAAAACTGCCAGAGATGTAAGCCAAGCCTGTCATTTTGAAACTTCTTTAGGGATGGCCCACCCTACAGTTTTCACTTTTTAATTCAAATAATTTTATTATATTTTGGAGGAGGCGGGTGGGTAGCACAGAGGCATATGGTTTTGGAGACAGCACAGATTTCAGAGTTAGAAAGATGTGGGTTTGAATCATGCTCCATGGAGTTCAGCAACTTTGGGAAATAACCTCTCCAAGTTTCCATGTCCTAACCTGTAACATCCACATAATAGACCGTGTCTCCTACTGAGGGTCAAATGAGACAAACTACTGAGTTTAACGCCTCATTCCACATGTATTTGTTGTCGCTGCCTTACTCATTCTCCTAAATTAAAAACCATCTTGTACCTACTCCTAATATAAATAACGTGCAATAAATGTCACAGGTTTACATTAAGTTGAAACAATCCTTTCATTTCTGTGACCTGGAACATTTCAATCCAAATGGTGGCCCCCAGGAACGGTGCTCCCCTTCATGACCCGCAGCCATGCAATCAGTTCATTGCCATTAGGTAAAAGGTTATTTTCAAGATCTTGGGAGAAGAATCATTGTGATGAACATGAATCCATCCTATAGACCTCAAGGCCAATAGGACTCTGGTTCCCACTTTTCCCCTCTAATCCCCTGTATTTCACTGGGTAAGACGGAAGATATCTTTTTGGTGGTAGACATCCTATATAGGTATAGGACTCCATCATGCATTTTATTTATTTTTTTCAAAGATTTTATTTTTATAGAGGGCAAGGGAGAGAGCCAGGGGGAGAGAAACATCAACATGTGGTTGACTCTCATGTGCCCCCCACGACTCAGGCATGTGCCCTGACTGGGAATAGGTCTGGTGACCCTTTAGTGCAGAAGCCAACGCTCAATCCACGGAGCCACTCCAGCCAGAGCTCCATCATACATTTCAGTTAGAAACTCAGGGGCTGCTTATCTTCCACTTTTACTTACAAGTTTGCCAAAGCCCTGACAGCCTCTTTCACAGGTTTGAAAACACCCCCCATTGATGTTAATGTTGTTATGGAGGAGGGTGTGTGGGGGTGTGAGGAAGGGGAGGCCACACATTCTGTAGGAAAGAGTCCACTCAGCACAACTTGATCAGACCAGTGAGCTGATGCACCTTTCACTTCAGAGGGAATGAGGAAAAGGTTCATTTCTCCCTGGGGTCTTGGATGAAGTTTGCCTTCTCTACAGTTTTATCTTCACCCCTCCCTGCCCTTATCCTGAAGATCAGGGCTATTTGAGATGGAAGAGATTGTCTCCACAGTAAGCTCAAATAACTCTTGAAGCCCAGTACAAAGGATTTGCTCAAGTGTTGCTATTATGAAGAATACTGTGTACCTCTGAGGGCGTGCCTACATGTTAGGCCATATGATGCTGGCTTTTGGGTGACGTTTGGAAATGAGGGTGATGGAAAAACTAAGAAAACAACCATGGCAACAACAATAGGAGTGGCAGCAAGTCCATCTGCAGGGTTTTTCCTGTAGTTTTTCCTGTCAACCCTGAGCATCACAAAGTTGACTTCGGGAGTCATTGAACCTTCTTGTAACATAAATCCTTGGTCTGCTGTAAGTGCTTAGTACACATTTGTTCGCTGAATGAGTCAAAATCTAAACGGCATGGTTGGGGGGTATGTAAGGTTGCATCATGAATATGGCATTTAACGAGCCCTTCCAGCCTTGACGTTTGGTCAAGTCACCACTCGCTTGTCTAGTTGTCCTCCCATTCAATTACCATCTGAATCAATATGGCGCCCATGATACCTCACACCAAGCCTGAAACTGCAGGATGTCAGAGCTGAGATTTCCCTTTGTTCAACCCCTAATTTTTAGACCCTGAAACAGAGGTACAGTTGTGATCCTTTTGAAAACACGTTAACCCAGATTCCCTCACGATGATAATGAATGGGTGCTGATCTTCATCGTTGATCCAGGGCTGGGGCTGAGGGATTAACTTGCATAACTCCACCTCTGGTGGTGTGTTAGAACTTTGGCAGCCTCTCGCCACCCTCCTTGGTGACCCCTCCCATCTTCTGAATTTCCATGGCCAGATGAATATACCTACTGGGGTAGAATTGTAAAAATCTGTATAAAAATGCTCTAAGAAAAGAACACCTATTTGCACAAAGAGAATAAAAGGATGCACAGGATATTCACACTTCTTCCACAAAGCTGAGTAAGCACTAGGAGGCACAGCCTGTCACAGTGATTTTATTGCTGTCATCTACAGAAGACTGGGGGAGAGGTGTGCTAGGCTGTGAAGACAGAAGGTCTCAGGAAGCGAGGTGAGAGGGTCACAAGCACTTTGATTTCTGACCCTTCTTTGTCCAGGCACTACTAGGTATCAGCTCCATCTTTCCCTTCCTCTTGCCAGCCCCTCCTGCCTCCACTTGCCAGTAAATCACCAGGCAACTCTCATCATCCTAACAACTCGCATCCTATCTGCAGACTCACACTGGTTAGAAAAGCCCTGGTGCAGGGTTTTTCTAACATGCGATGTGTCCTCCAAGCCCCCTGGGACCAGGTGGTGGTGGGTGATTGCTATCCCAGAAACCCTCGCAGTAGAAGGGACAACCTGCTGGGCATTAGCCCTGGAATATGTTGTATGGATAACCTCTGCATGCACTGTTTCACTTGAGTCTAATTTTGTGCACTAGTAAACAGATCAATGAAGTTTTGGGCACTTGTCTTCTAAGTTTCCTAATGGTGTATCCTAGGTAAGTCATTGCTGGGAGCCAGTGGTTAAACCCCATGCCTGGCCATGGAATTGTATCAGGATGAGAACCAGGGGAAAAATGCAAGAAAGGGAGGCTGCAACTTGTCTTTGGTGTTCCCTTAAGAAAACTCAGAAAATTAGAGGGTTACACCCTGTCCCCACCCCATAGTGAAAGACTTGTTGAAGGATAGCCAAAACCTGACTTGAAAAACAGATAGTCCAAGTTGTTCAAAGTAGTGATTTATGTTAGAGGAGTTGTAAAGAATGCTGATCTATTTCATTTCTCTTTCTTTGAAGAGATTTTTAGTTACCAGGCTTTTGGAGAGGAAAAACTTAGTGAATAACAGTGGTAAGGCAGCCCCTTCTACACACTGTGTGGGATTTTTCTGTAGTGCATTTGACATGATGTATAAAGTATAAAAATGTTTATACATTTTCTCCGTTAATTCAGCACCTAGATACGGAGATCATCTGAGATTCAGATAAAATGCTAAACACAAAGGTGTTTCAATAGCACTATTTATATAAATTAGAAACCACCTGAATGCCTAATTAATATGGGAGTAGATGAGTAATTTATGGCACATTCACAGAGTCATTAAAAGTAATTTTTTTTTTTTTTAATATTTTATTCACTATCTTCAGAGAGAAGGGCAGGGAGGGAGGCAAAGAGGGAGAGAAACATCAATGTATGGTTGCCTTTCACCTGCCTCCAGCTGGGGACTTGGCTTACAACCTGGTTATGTGCCCTGGCTGGGAATCAAACCAGAGACCTTTGAGTTCACAGGCTGGAGCCTTATCCACTGTGCTACTAGCCAGGGCAACACAACATTATTAAACTTCACTGATAGCATTTTACTCCAAGTCTGTGCTATGTCCCTACTCAAAACTTTATTGCTTTTTCAGTTAATTCTCAGTTTTTCTATTATTCTGTGGTCTAAATCTGACTTACAGAAAATGAATTTCACTGTCGCAAGTTATTCGCTACTTGTGTTCTTTCCGATTCTTTGATTCTCTGGCTTTTAGGTTGGAAGCTCACAGCTGTAACATTCCCCAGAACTGTCTGGTTCCCTCTCCTGGGGTTACAGTGTTCATTTCTGATAGAATTACAGACAGCATGCGCTCCTCAACTCATGGTCCTCACTTCATCTCGCCCCAGGGACAGGGTTCCACAGGACATCCAGTGGGATGTCCTGAAATTACATAAAGAGTAGGGGACTTTCAATGAAAACTTAAGGCTTTGAAAGGGACAAAATGACCTCTCAATGCAAAATCCTCCAGGCCTGTGCTAATTCCCTTAACAACAAAATAGAAAGCCTGTTGTGAAAAGGAGGCAATGCTGTTCTACGTTAGGGCAAATTTGTGAGGTTTGCAGTGGGTGGGGAGGGAGGGGGAGGAAGAGAGAGATGGGGAAATGCGGAAACAGGTAGGGAGATGGAGATAAAGAGAGGCCAGGGAGATAAGGGAGGAGGAGGGAGAATTTACTCATTTGTTAGGCTTTGTCTGAGATGCCAGAACAAAAGTGAGTAACCTGTGAGGACAAGGACACTGGAGGGAATTGTCCTAGAAGCCATGGGGTTGTGATCACGATTGAGTAAGTAATAATGGCGCAGAGACAATAGTCTGCAATACTGGAAGCTTTCTTAATTCTTTCTTAGCTGCATTTTGCTTCACACGTAGCTCAGACAATAGCGTCAGCACTCGACCCATCTGGGAGTGGATTGGGACACACTCGGAAAGTATTCCTCCCAGGTTTTGTGTGTTTCACATACAAACGGTGACTCATGGGGTTTCAAGGTGTCAAAAGGGACCTGTAGGTGATTAGGGGGATCAGGAACAGAGATAGGCGATTGGAGCCTTTCTGGCAGCCCTGTATAAAGTCTTGCTGTGTGGCCCGCTGGCCAGCCAGGCTGTGGGGCGGCTGGTGCAGGGAGGCTGTGCTAGAATGCTCTGGTCTGAAAGGGAGATGCCACAGATGTGGAGGTAAGTAACTTAGCACACGTGAGTCAGTGACCATGCATCTGCGTCTTTCCCTGCCGTCTGATAGGTGGTCATTATTTAAAGTCACGTAATTCTTGTTCAACACCTATTTTTACCGGATTCCACAGGTGGTAAGACGTGCTGTTCGTTCCTCTGCGTGCCACTGAACTGACTTCATCGGAGCACAGGCCTCCACTGGGGACAGTCCTCATCGGTGTCCAGGTATGTGCTGGGCGGTGGACTGGCCGCGCTGTTGGTGGAGGTGCTCTGGTGGCAGCGGCCATGACATTTGTGGGAACATGAGGCTTTTGTTCTGCTGCCTGGTAGCATCATGACTGAGCAGCTCCACTGCCTCAGTCCAATTCTCTTGTGTGTCATATTGGGGTAATGACGTCCCTTCCTCACCTATTGGAAGGACTGAATGAGGCAATGGGTGTGGAAGGGCCTGAGTGCGAGGAAAATCCAACTCTTGTTCATTGTATATCCAGTGCCTGGCACATAGTAGGTGTTCAATAGTTACCAAATGCGTGTTTGGGCTCTTATTTTACTGCAGTGCTCAAGGAACTTAGAGTTTTGTATGAGGTTAGGATCAAACCAAAATGAGTGTGTATATATATATATATATATATATATATATATAAATTTATATAAATATATAATGTATATAAATATAAACTTAAGAGACTGTTTCTTATCAATTGTACTTTAACATTTGCTTTATGACAGAAGTTATATGTCTAAAGGTGTAAAAACTTCGTAGGCTTTAAGTATTATTGTTTCATTATTTAAAGCAAGGATAAGCAAACCTTTTAGTAAAGGTGAAAGGGATTAAGAAGTATAAATTGCCAGTTATAAAGACAGGCATGGGAT
Organism: Noctilio leporinus; assembly: GCA_004026585.1. Classification (NCBI taxonomy): domain Eukaryota; kingdom Metazoa; phylum Chordata; class Mammalia; order Chiroptera; family Noctilionidae; genus Noctilio; species Noctilio leporinus. The sequence goes on from PVIW01000010.1 coordinate 70,175, forward strand.
GTCAAGTACATCCCAGGGAATATAGTCGATAAAATTGTAATAACTATCTGTGGTGTCAGGCGGATACTAGACTTGTTGGATGATCACTTTGTAAGTCATATAAATATTTAATCACTATGTTTTACATCCCAAACTAATATGCCAACTGTAATTGAAAAATAAATTAAAAAAATTACTATGTTTCATTTTTTAAAGCAAGGATCAGCAAAGCTTTCCCTAAAGGACCAGACAGTAAACATGTTGGGCTTCGCATGTTGGTCCCTTCACTGCTACTCAGACTCTGATGTTGTAGAGTGATAGCAGCCAGAGATAGTGGGAAATGAATGGGCACAGCCGTGTATCAATAAAACTTTATTTATAAAAAGCAAAACACAGGTCTAGATTTTGCACACAGGCTATTGTTTGCAAAGCCTGATGTGAAGGATGAAGCCCTGATTACAATGATAGGGAAAGAAAATAGATTTATGTTCATAAACTTGTCTAAGAAATGAAAAAAAGTTTATGCAGTAACAATTCTATGTAATTATAATCGTAATGTTCACCTTTGTATAACACATTAGAGCATGCAAAGCCGTATCATTATGCCTATGTTTTTTTTAATAGGCGAGAAGATTGAAGTTGAGAAATTTGCTCCAGGTCTCAGGCTAGTGAGGTTTGTACTAGGATTTTCTGGTCGCCAAGGTACTGCGTTTTCTGCGCGGTGTTCTCCACCATCTCACAGCTCTTCCCGTTGTTAGTCCCTCTGTCTTGGTCACCCTGGGGTGGGAAGCTGGCACTGTTTCCCTTCCTGGAGGCTTCGATTATGGATCTGAGCGAACTGAGAGTTTTTAAGGAAAGGGTGATTGTTATCTTAAGGATGAGTACAAGCTTTAAAACAACTTTATTGCATGTTAGTCTTTATTGTTGTTGCTTTTTGTTATTTGAATGGAATTTTTTCCTGTTTTGGATTTTATCTGTTGTTTCCCAGGCTTCTGAGTTTGGAGGATAAAATGGTGAATGTCAGTTCCATTGTCTACTTTAGATAAAAGACACCTTTTTTTTTCATTAGATCCCAAGTCTCTCTGCTGATATTTTCCCCAGAAACACATTTGGTTTCCTCAGGATTGTGATGGAAATTTAGGTGAAAAGAGCCTCTTTTCAGTATCTTGGAAGTACCACCTTAATCTCACAGGAGAACCTGAATCACATGGTTTTGCACCACCTTCCAGCATCCTTGGATTTTTAATTCCAGTCAGGAAAAGACAGGTTACTAACGGGTTAAATGATTGGTTCATCCTACCACGGAGTTCAACACACCCAGGAGGAGCGGCCCAGCTCTGCACTTGACCAAACCCTCCTTTTATAGCCTGTTGACACCAAAACCTTTTAGCGCACTTCACAGGTGAGTGACGTCCCAAATCCCTTTCAACTATGGCGGAATTCTCCAGTCACTCAGATGTGGTTCTGTATCCAAGTCCCACATGGTGCTGGACACACAGCCCGTGCTTCAAGATTTCTCATGCCCTCTTTTGTGACTTGTCAAACAACTTCAATAGTTAGCTATACTCAGTGGTGGATTTCATCACTACTGATTGTACAATTGTACCACACCACACTTTTAGGCTTGTAGGGCACAGCCGCACTGCCAGATCCTTGTTGACTTACTTGGGAGGCCAAACAGATATCATCCTAGATTAGAGATATCCAAACATGCTTTGCATCTGCTCAGGCACTCAGAAGCCCAAGGCAATGGGAATACCGCCAGCCAACTGGGAATGAATGTGACAGCCATAAATCCTGGGAGCAGGGCGAGAATTCCAACTGCTCAGGATGGGCTTGGTGCTCTTTCCCAAAGTGGGGACTGGATGAAGTCGTGATGGACCAAGCGGCATGAAGAGCTGATTACTTCATGTGTTCAAAGTTCCCAACCTCTTCTACATCATGAACAATGACCAGATTTAACTGAAAAAGGATGGTTTTTAGAATTTCGTGGAAGCATTTAGAGGAGAAAAAAAAAAAAAATCCACAAGTGTTTTTCAAATGAAAAAGCGAGGTGAAGAAAAGTAACAGATTATTTGTTCTCTGTGTTCACTATTAGGCATTGAAGACCCCCTTATGCCCAGCCACTGGTTTCTACTGGTTGATATCTTACTCTATACAAATGGTTTTTACTAGTTTCATTTTCTACTGCATAAATAGCTTATGTTCTCCATATAAGTAAACATACAGTAGCTGTAGGGAAGCAGTTTATATTCTACATAAAGGCAATAACCCTGCTTTTGAAAGTTTTCTTTGGAATTTCCCTATGTCTAACATAATCCTATTTGTGGGCTGGAGCTCAGATAGTATTGTTGATTGATGAGCAGAAAAGGACAGAAAAGGGGGTCTTAATGGGAACCAGGCCAGTGAGGAAGCCTCATTTTGGCCCCAAGTCATGCTGATTCCCAACATTTTCACTCTTTTCAGTGCTCTTCCCATTACAACCTCACGTGTCCTATTCACCCACCCCCATGTTTGTCTCACACAGAAGTCAGGATCATGGAATGCTAGACCTGAAAGGAACATCAGAACTTCCTTGGATCACTTTTAACACTTTTTTTTTTTTTTTTTTTAGTTGTGGAATATATTTGTACCATGAAATTTGAAATCTGAAATCTGTGTCAGAGCCTGATAAAAAAAAAAGAAAGAGAAAAGAAGGAAGGAAGGAAGAGAGGGAGGAAGAAAAGACTCAAGGAAAGGAAGGAGGGATGGAGGGAAGGGGGAAGGGAGGATAAATGAAAAAGGAGGAAAGTGGGGATGTTTGGGGCCCTCAGATTCCCTTGAGGAAATAAACAGGATAAATAGATGGGCAGGTCACAGCACAGGAAGCTGAGTAGGGCAGACTTTCTGGAGGTATTAGTACAGAGTTGATTAATTTTACACTGTCCAGCAAATTAGGTCTCTTCTAGAAATTCCCTCCCTCCCCCTCTCTGTTTCTCTTGATCATTTCTATCTGGGATCAGCATTCAGCTACTTCAGTCAATAAAGTGAATAATAACCCCTACCCACACTGCAAGGCTGTTGCAGGAAAACAAATCCACAACTTTGAAATTGGCTTAAAGTTCATTTGATAAATTCAAGGCAATCAGTCAAAAAAGTAAAGTTGAAAAACTATTTAGAATAAAACAGAAATTCGGGTATAAGAGAATGTCCAAGACAATGGACCTGAGAAGTAAATCTCTGCTTCCCTTGACCTGGTAGTGGGGATCCGGGTGGAAAGGTGTGTCTCAGTATTATTATGAGGGCTCCATAGACACACTCAACTGGAAAGAGCAAAGAAAATATACATATAGTAAGTTAAATGTTTAATTTAGTTTAAAACACAGAGCGTATTTGCTCCCTAGCCCGTTTCTCTTCTTTTCCCCCCTTTAATCAAGGAATAATAATTTGACTTTGGCTTCCAAAATGGCAGTTGGAAAAGTGCCATGTTGGGAGGGGCAGGGTGCATATATTTCCCTCCCTGACAGGGTGTGGATTGAAACTTACCTGGCCAGCAGTTAGCAGCACCTCTGAAGGCAAGAAGGTAAATGCTTGCATTGCCTGATATCATTTTTAACAATGAACACTGCATTGGAAAACTATTTTAAAGACTAGAAACCCAAAGCGGATTTGACTGAAACCAAAAGATATGCTGTTTTTAGTCAAATGTCTTCTGAAAAGGAGAGATTCATTTTACGATGTTTTGTAAATGTGGCCATTTTTTTGGTAAATGTGACAGCACTGTCTGTCACCTCCCTCACCCCACCCCCAACACCTGGTCAGATGTATTTGATTGATTTCTTAAAAATATGTGGATGTTTAAATAATTAAAAAATATCTTTACATACTCAACAGAGTATATATTACGTTTTTACTAATTTCTGAAATATAAAATAGTTTAATATTTAGAATATCTGTGTTTTAGATGATGTGAGTTTACATTTCTCTTTGGCAACATAAGATGGGGATGCTTAGTTTGCATCTTTTACAAGCATTTCTTCGTTTTTAGATATTGCTTATCATTTAGCTATAACCAGGTTTGGAAACTGATTCTGGCAGAATAGAATAGCATCTACTTGTGTAAAGTTGAAATTGTATTCTCAGCCTATTAATAGCTTTGTAAAAATTATGGAAATTATAGGACATGAAATATTTTTGGGATATAACATTTTCCCTACTATATTGAAGAGAACAATTGCCCTTAGAATAGTTTGGGTTGTTAGAAAATGTATCTAGTCTAATCTTTTACATTATCACAATAAAGGAAACTGTATTTTAGTAACTAAACTATTTCTAATAGAGTAGAAAATTAATCCAAAGTTGATGCTACTTGTCACATCTCTGTTGATTATGGCTATATGCAGAATGTTTAGGGTTGATACAAAATTTGAATTATCATCTACTATTTCAAATATTAGAATTATTTATAATGAAAAAGGGGTGGATGATAGCACATAAATCCATAAATAGTTATTAATGCTCTTGTGTGCTACTGTTTATATTTATTAATGGGATACAAAGATGAATTAAAAACATGGAACCTACCCTCAAAAGAATTATGTTTTAAAAGGAAATATAGAACCATCAAAACAATCACAGTGTAGGCAAAGTGATAAGAGAAATAGGAATATGAGCACTTGTGTTTCGCATACAAATAAATGCGCACATATGAGAATATATGTACTGTGACTATAAGATGAGCAAACCCATGAAAAAAGTAAAGGCAGTTGATTTGCCAATATTATGCAATCACAGTTCAAATTTATTGTACAGGTGGCAGACCTCATTCCTTATATTTTGGTTGTCTGTACAATAAATTTACATTTAAGAATCAAAACCCTCCTTTAAGTTTATTAGAGGTAAATAGTAAATCACTTGGAAGGATTACAGGCAAAAATATCATATTTTTATTGCTATCAAAGTGAGTTTTTACTTTTTTTTGAATAAAATCATTCTTTAACATCTCCTTCTCTAGCTGTGGTTGGCAGGAGGGGTGTTTGGGCCTGTGAATATGAATTATGCAGGGGTCATGGCATTTTAGGGCACAGTGTTATCACTCAGGTTGGCAGAGTATTGTAGGAAGAGAGAGAGTGGCTTAGAAATCAGACTAAATTGACTGATTTGTACACTAGCTATACCACTTCATGGTTGGATGCAAAATGAAGATAATTTACGACTTATAGGATTGTTCAAAAACTGGAAACCATATTTGTGAGGTGGCGAGATCAATGTAGGCTGAGATTAAATGGTAACTATTATTATGAAGTCATTAATAATTAGGTTTCATTGATTCCTTGAGCGAAACAGATTTCTGAGGGGCCTTACTACTTTAAAAGGTTATTTCAAGTCTGTTTGAAAATAGTGATCACTGAAGCTCACTGTGTACACGTTTTTCAAGTTGCAGCCTATGAAGAGACCACCCACATCAGCAATCAATTAGCCTTTAGAGTGGCCGAACAGTGACTTCTTTGTTTGAAGGATGTTTTCCAGTGTAGATACAATGACTCGCGTGGCATGTTTTAAAAATTACCGATGTTATCTTTCTGAAGTAGGTTTGATAGACTAAAAATATCTATTAAAGTGGGAAGGTGTTGAAACTAATGCACACCATTCAGTTCAAAGCCATAACTCTTAATGCTTGCTATGTGCCATCTGTGTGGTGAGAAAGCCACAACTAAGGGGCTTACATTTCCATCTTGGAAACACGCACTACCCATTGACAAAAAGGCAAAAGAAAAGGCATTTGAGAGGCATAGTCCAAGGTGGGATCTACATAAGATTGACTTGATACTTCTGGAATAGATGATTAGGGTGGGGGCTGGGCAGGGGCTGTACTAAGGGAAGTACTTCCCTTACTTTGGTTCTATATTATCTCTGGTTCTGCATTGTCAGGAGAAGGTGTTGAACCTAATGACTTCCAAACCCTCAGCCTCTTTCAAGATCTGTTATCTCTTGGGCAATATCAAGGACTGGCCAAAGTGCCTCATGTCTTATAAGTTTCATAGGGAATTAATCAAAAGGAGGTGAGGATGTTAATAGAGCACATGGTCCATGACAAGTTGCTGGGTGTAAATTTTGTCACAGAACATTCGTGGAGGGCATAGGCAAGCCTTAAGTGGAACCAGGAGAAGAAGGAAGTGGATGGAGGTTTTCTTGGTTGCTAATGTGGCAGGGGGGGCATGGCATACTGTGATTTTATATTATCTGAATAAAGGAAGTTCCACCATGATGTGGGCAGGATTTTGCCCCTTCCTCCAAGAGAGGTGTTTGAGCCCTAATCCCTAGTAATGGTGAATGTGATCTCATTGGAAGTAGGGTCTTGGCAGATGTAATCAAGTGAAGAAAAGGTCAAACTACTGGATTAGGGTGGGTCTTAATCCAAAAACTAGTGTCCTTAGAGGAAGAGGGTATTTGGATGCTCACACAGAAGACACAGGGAAGAACACATGTGATGCTGCTGCTGCAAACTAAGAAATGCCTTGTAATCGCCAGGAGCTGGGAGAGAGGCATGAAACATGTTCCCTAAGATGCCCCCAAATGAACCAATCTCACCAACTTTTGAACACTTGGCTTCCATACCTGAGGGACAATAAACTCCTGTTTTTGAAGCCACCTGATTCATGGCAATTTGTCATGGCAGCCCTAGCACATTAATTCATACTGCTGAATGAAAGTAGATCCCGTTCTGCATCATTATCGAAATCAATATCTATATACTAAGATGACAGTGACCGATTTTCCAGTTTTTAATGATGTCCTGATTATGTCTTGGGTATTTAACATGAGAACTGTCTATTTACCTGTTTCCCTCTGATGATCATTCTCTCTGTCTTGTTATTTGGTTTTAGACTGTCATCAGTTTCACGATGGAGTCTCTCATTGAGGCAAACTCCAAATTTTGCTTTGACTTTTTTCAAGAGATCAGCAAAAATGGTGGTTCAAAAAACATCTTCTTCTGTCCCCTGAGCCTCTCAGCTGCACTGGGCATGGTCCGTCTAGGGGCCCGAGGTGGCAGTGCACATCAGATCGACCAGGTGCGGCTGTGGTAACTCTGGGTCCACTCTCCAAGCCAGACCCTGGATGAGGGTGGGCCCTGGATTAGTCAAACCCTAATCCCCATGTATAGAATGAATAAAGGAAAGTGACAAGAACAACTCCCCATTAAACTACAGGTTCCTGCATCTAGCAATAACAGGGGTCATCGTTGAGCCTGGGTGCTGTACCTCATACAGAGGAGTGAATTGTCGGATTAAGGCAGAATGCATTTAGGGTTGTTCTACTTTAGTCATTTACTTTGTTTTTGATATATTCTTCCTAACAAAATTAAGCTTTAGAGTATGGGTGGCATCCTCCCCACCTCACCCCCAGTCAGGCTTCAGACAATTTTTTCTTCAGGCACTTGGCTGTCACCTGCCAGCAAACCTACCCTGAGCAGGGCTGGATGCACCGCTAGCCTCCCACCTGCCTGTGACACTCTGTCTGGGTGGCGCGTCTCTGGTCTCACTCAGTTGAGCTGAAAGCGCTATAGCAGCACCATCAAACAGGTGTAGAATTTGAACCACATGTGTAATATAAAAATCTTTAGTAGCCCCACTCGGAAAGTAAAAAGAAATGGGTGAGATTAATTTTCATAATCTATCTTTATTTAACGCAATACATGTAACTCAAAAATATTACCATAGCAACACACAATCAACTAAAATTTTAAAAGAGACGTTTTTACATTCTTTTTTTCTTTTTTCTTCATATTAAATTTTCAAAATCCAATGTGTATTTTTAAAGTGAATTCAGACCAGCTCAATAGCCACATGTAGCTCAGGGATATCTGACAGCTTTTAGGTTGGTCACAGTCATTGTTACATATCCCAAGGGGTTGGGGATCGCATTCAGTTGACTTCTCCGCCATTCCACCTCACAACCCAAGTCAAAAGAAATATCCTCTTTCCTTTAAACTGTTCCTGAATGTTTTGTTTGACTACATGATCCTTGTTGAATTATAAAAATGTCCCTGAAGCTCTCTAGACTTTGTGTTGTTCATATTGTCTGAAAGACCTTGTGCCATTGTCACGCAGGTCCTCCATTTCAACGAATTCTCGCAGAGCGAAGGCAAAGCACATGACTCCTGCCATGAGGACGAAGAGCCAGAGGTGCTGGCCAAGAGCTCCCGGGAAGGCCAGAAAGGAGCTGCTCCTCAGGTGGGTCACCATTATGTCTTGCCCCTCATCCTTACACACTGCTCATGCTGGCTGTCCTCTCAGGGCTGGCAGGTGCTTGTCCCCACACTTTAGGTCCTGGCTGTCATTGACAACTCTAACAATAGCAATGACCCCATAAGACCACAGTTCCTTTCTGTCTATGTGTCTTATTTGTTGTTGATTGTAAGCTACTTTCTTAAAGAGTAGGGTCTAGTATCTTCTGTTCATGGTTAAAAACTCAAACAACAAACAACAAACAAACAAACAAACAAACAGAAACTTAGCTCAGCCCTGGCAGGTGTGACTCAGTGTATTGAGTGCCAGCCTGCAAACTGAGCAGTTGCTGGTTTGATCCCTAGTCAGGGCACGTGCCTGGGTTATGGGCCGGATTCCCACTTGGGGACGTGTGATGTTTCTATCGCACGTTGGTCTTTCTCTCCCTCCCTTCTCCTCTCTAAACGTTAATAAATAAACTTGTTAAAAAAAAAAAAACCAAGCAAAAAACCCTGGCTCAAAGCCCCATTATGCTCCTACTGTACAGGCCTGACTAAGGATGAGGTCAGTGAAGGGGACACCTACTGTGGGATTCTAACTGTCCCCCTCCACTTTTGCCTGTTTTAGTTCTTGCTAAAATCTGTACTGACACACAGAACTTTTATTGGTTGTCTCATACCAGGAATAGGAATGTTAACTCTTCCAGTTGTAAATCCCTCAAACTTGAAAAGTTTATGAGGAAGGTGGAGATAGGATTGTCTCCTTCTTGTACCTTGTGAAGGCAGAGAAAAATGAGGTGCACTAATCTGAAAAATAAGGTGCCCGGTAGAGCCCCAGATGCAGGATTCACGATCTCCCATGGGACCTCGTCTGTCTGTCTGTCTCTCTCTCTCTTCCTTCTTCTCTTCTCATCTTGCTCCCCCACATGGTAATGAAACCAAATGACAACTTGCTTTTAGCTGATGAAGATCACATTTGGTTTCTTTGGTTAGGCGTGGACTTCTAAGGATGACAGTGCCCGTCTCAGTTGCTGCTTTGGGCAGCTTCTCTCCAGATTGGACAGAATCAAATATGATTACACCCTGAGTATTGCGAACAGGCTTTACGGAGAGCAGGAATTTCCAATCTGTCCGGTGAGTTGGGCAAGAAGGGTGTTTAGAACCAATGAGGAACATATTATTCAAAAATCATGCGTCACCCAGAACCAAACCTCTTGGACAGGCCCGTGGGGTGTCCAGCCCGGAACCCACCTCCTCTCCCACACCTCCGTCCAGTTCCCAACTGGAGCTGTTTAGGAGGTTTCTTGTGAGTGGACGAGAGTGGGTGGAAAGACGGTCACGTAGCTCATGGCCGCAGAGCGTGTGTGGGTTTGGTGATGCTGTTCTCTCTTGTGACCTCTTTTCCAGTCAAGGTGCCTGGTAGATGGATTAGGTAGCTGCCCTTCCTGCTGTCCCCTCCCCACCGCCACCTTCCAAGACACTTCTCTAAAATCACCTTTGGTGCCATCATCAGGCCACCCCCAATCCCCAGAGAAAATGACACTCCCTTAAGTGGAATAGTGAAGCAGAAGGAGAGTGTATTTGGAGCCAAAAGGCACATTTCTTGTCTCCACAACCACACTGCTTTGTCCCTAGAGCAAACTTCATCTGAATCCAGGCTTCGGCCTCCTCCATCACCACTAGAAGGAGCCACATACCTGGCACTGAACCGGAGGGGTGCGCCCAAAGGCAAACCTGCAACACGGCTGGTTGGGACTGGCCTAGTATGGGAGGGGCAGCCTACTTTGACCAAGATAAGTAGTTTGCCTACAATGGGAAATGAGATTTTAAGTGCTGTTGTTTTTATTTAAATTGGCTTTATTGAGATGCAAATGCACATATCATACAATTCATCTAATAAAAATGTACATATCAATGATTTTGGTATACCACATTATTAATTTTTGAAAAAAATTGTATAATATCTATAACAAAAAATGTATAGTTTAATAATTTTTTCTACTTAAATTATTTTAAAATACACAACGCAGTGGCATTAATTACATTCACACTGTTGAATAATCATTACCCTATTTCTAAAACTTCTTCATCCCCTCAGTCAGAAATTCTGTAACCATTAAGCAGTTTTGAGTTTTTAAACTAGAAGCAGTTTGCAGCTGAGTCATCAAGTTATTTGTTATGTATCTTGTGATTCTATGTAAATGGAATGTCCAGACACAAGGGCATTCCATTTACGTAGACATCACAAGATGTCACATATATGCTCAACTGTCACCATACCCACTGAAGTGGCTCTGGCTACCTGGCCTGGGGGTAGATAGAGACTGCCAGGCATCCGGTGTGAATGACGAGGTGCACGCCTGCTTGACTCCCAACTACTAGCATAATTATATGATCTTGTCCCACTCTTTCCATTTATTCTAATTTAACAGGAGTACTTGGATAATGTGATTCAATTTTATCACACGACCATCGAAAGCGTTGACTTCCGGAAGGACACTGAAAAGTCCAGACAGGAGATTAACTTCTGGGTAGAGTCTCAGTCCCAAGGTAAGAAAGACCACACTCACTGTAGCTCGTACGCTTTTCCATTGAAAAGCGAACAGGTCAGCCCAGCTTTTCAGATTGCTTGTCCATCAGAGACCGGATGCTCACCCATGTGGACTGTGTCCAATGCTTCTTTTGCGTGTTTCAAACAGTTAAAATGCTTAGGCATGACAGTTATTGCCACCCCTCTGCTCCTTTGTAGAGTGGACATACTTTTTAGCTAAGCACATTGCCCAGCAGGTATTAACTGTTTTCATTCCTTTTAAAGGGTCAGTAAGGAATTGGAAAGAGAATCTAGTTCCGGAAAGGGACATAGACATAATAAAATCCTTATTCTTATCAACTATTCACCAGAAATACAGATGTTCTGAGTGAAGGGGTATTTACCAATAGTGATGAGTGGTGCAAACTTGAGTTCAGCATAAATGCAATTATTTTTAAATAAGAAACTCCCTTTCCAACTTTATTGAGATCCCAGCAAGATGGAAGTCTCTCAATGGGTTGTATGAATTCAAGGCTCCCAAAGCTGCTCTGCCTGCCCCCATATCCCATTAAATACAGCCAGCCTCCTTGCCTTGCTTGCTTGCTTGCAGCCCAATTCATCAAACACACTTGCCTGGCTACCAACATCCTCAGCTGTGACCTCTTTGAGCATTGATCTGCATCTACCCTGTAGTCTTTATTATCCTCTTTCTAATGTTTTCTTCAATGTAACTCGCTTATGTGGCTGTTTCTAAAAACACATAACTTGTACTACATTGGAAGAGTATCAATCTATGTGTATTGCCTATCCCTTACCCCTGAGCCTAACTTGGTGGAGTGCAGGGCTTCTTCACTGCTATGATGTTTGCATTTGAAACAAAAGAGAAACTGCAGGAACCTGGGGTTGACTGCCATTAAATTGGTCAAGTAATCTCGGTGTTGATGAGCTTAGTTCTTGAATGAGACACTTCTTGCTTGGGGGAAGTTTAGCTGCATTAAAAAAAAATCTGTGCACCTGTCAAGATATTTTGGGGAACTTTTTTTTTTTTTTTTTTAGGTAAAATCAAGGACCTCTTCCACAAGGACACCATTAACAGCTCGACTGTGCTTGTGCTGGTGAACGCAGTGTACTTCAAGGCCAAGTGGAAACAGTACTTTGAATATGAAAACACTGTTGACGCACCCTTCTCTCTGAATGAGGTACTGTATTCGAGCATGTGGCCTTCTCAATGACCCACTCACAGTGTCCACTGAGAGCGGTTTGCCGGATGCACATACAAATCGAGGATTTAAGTCTCTGGGCTACAGCTTACATTTATAATAAGAACACTTTTGCTGTTAACAAAAACATCATCATCTGAAGTTCATTGAGCCTTTTTCTTTGGCTAGGCATTGCACTGAGCATTTTCTGTTTATTTCCCTTGTTCCCTAAAATAATGGAAATGGGTGTTCTTATTGTCCCACTTAGGAGCTGAGGGGGAAAAATGCAAAGGTTAAGTCACCAAGCCAAATCCATGCATTAGGATTCTCATTTGTGTTAGCCTGAAAAATCCATGTTCTAAGCCACATGGCTATAGAATAGGAGGAGAAGGAAGTGTCAGACCCTAGCTCAGCATGTGTCACCTATGTCATGCTCAAGGCCTTCACGTCCTCACCTGTAGACTGATGGTCCCCCATATACTGTGAGCTTACTATGAGGTTTAAGATGTCTGGGACAGTGCCTGCTCCTCTAATGGAAGTCTGGAATAGCTGTTGTCGCTGTTGTCATTTACTATATAGATGATCATCATTTAACCAAGGGTCCCCGTGGCCCTGCAGTGGGGTGATTCAGTCCAGCAGGGACATGGGTCATGGGAGGCCATGAGGATGGGATGGCTGAGGCATAAAAGACGGAGTGCTGCAGGACTGGCTTCTGGCAGAGAGGCTACGGGTTGATGCCTGGATAGACAGTCTACCAACAAATGGCTTTGGGAGCTGAAGAACCCACTAAAACGACAGGAAGAACATGTGTTGGCAAAGTAAGAGCCAGCTGACCAGCCGATCAGCAGGCCTGTGGCTCTTAGGCTGTGTGACTGGTGTGGCGCGCAGAGCTTCTGACGAAGAAGACCCCGTTCATCTTAATGGACCCCTGTTCTCAGGGGAGCTGGGGACCAGGTGAGTGGCAGTCCTGTGACTCTCTATGTTGTTCACTACAGAATGAAAAGAAGACTGTGAAGATGATGAACCAAGAGGGCATGTTCAACTTGGGCTTCATAGAGGAGGTGGGGGCCCAGATCCTTGAAATGCAATATATTCAGGGCAAGCTCAGCATGTTCGTCCTCCTGCCGTGTCACTCTGTGGATAACCTGGGGGGCCTGCAGGAGGTAAGTTTTATTTTCCTGTCCTCTAAAATGTCTCATTATCGATCTTTGGAGAGGGCACCAACTCCCCTCAACTCCCCTGAGGCAGGGCGGTGCCTGAGCAGTCAGAGCTGAGCAAAGAATAGATAAGAATCTCAATTTGATGACCTGTTGACTCCTCATTTGTTTAGAAAAGAACGAATGTTGAACATGTGGGCCAGGGCTTTTGGCCCTAACCTTGCCGCTCTCTGTGATCGCACTTTTTCCAGATCATGGAATTTGGATGGGAAATAACTTGAGAATTGCTACAGATAAAATAGCTTTTCCTTTTCCTTGACTATCCTGACTGCTGGCCTCTTACACGGACTGTTTTGATATAGTTCAGTTAAAGGCTCTGTGGCTGGATCCTGGTTCAGGATGCTTGAGCCTTGACAGCAGCGGAGATTCTGATAGTGGAATTGATTGCACATGATTTGGGAGTTAATAAAGGCTGGGGAAGCTCAGCTACATGTCCTATGGGGTGGAGAGATAGAGACAGAGGGGTGGGGGGAGAAAGTGAGAGAGAAACAGCAGACAGTAATTACAATAATAACCATTATTTAAAATTTATGTTGTGCCTGCACTATGTTAAGGACTTTAACTACATTATTTTGTTTAATCCTCAAAATGTTTACTGGTATTATCTCTGTTTTATAGAAGAGATTTAACTTCCAAAGTCAAGGCTTGGTCTTGCTCACCCTACTTACTCAACTGAGCGTTGCTGGGCTTTGAACACTAGTCTGTCAGACCCCAAAAAACACTAGTATTCAGATCGTCCTGCAACTTCTAAAGAGAAAAGAGGTTTGCTTGGAGGGGTTTTACATGAAATTAGAATACTTTGACGTATAGGGAAAGAACTAGGAGATTGTTACCGACTGTTCAAGTATTATGCTCAGGCCCTGAGAAGTAATTGGAGCTTTCTCTGCAGGCTCATAACCTGACCCTACACATTATTTTTATTCCTCTTGCAGCTTGAAAGGAATATCACCTATGAAAAAATAGTGGCCTGGAGCAGTCCAGAAAATATGTCAGAAAAAAGAGTAGCTGTTGCCTTTCCCCAGTTCACCCTGGAAGACAGCTATGATCTCAATTCTATTCTCCAAGACATGGGCATCACGGATGTCTTCGATGAAAAGAAAGCTGACCTCACTGGAATCTCTCCCAATCCCAATCTGTACCTGTCAAAAGTCGTCCATAAAACCTTTGTGGAGGTGGATGAAAATGGCACCCAGGCTGCGGGAGCCAGTGGGGCCGTTGGCAGCGTAATGTCTGCACCATCCTGGGAAACCTTTAATGCTGATCACCCTTTTCTCTTTTTCATCCGACACAACAAAACCCAAACCATTCTCTTCTATGGCAGGGTCTGCTCTCCTTGAAAGAGCACACTGTCTAGTAACCAGGGAGCAGGAAGAACATGGCAGCACAATCTGCCCTTGGCTGGATGTGGGCTTTTGTGCTTTGGCTACTATCGCAAGTGGATGGAATTTCATCACAGACCCACACTCCCTTCCTCCAGCCACTGATCTGGGCATGTCCTGTTCTTTTTATTACCCTGTAGCTGATTTCCATCTAAGTCCATTAGTATTGAAGAGCCCTTGTTCCCTCCCTCCTCTCTCACCACCCTGAGCTTTCAAATGTATAAAAAAACTTCACCCTCTGTGACCTGAATCTCAACATTGTTGGGCATGATATTGACTTTTTAAGTTACCAACCTCCTTATGAGGGAATCCTGAACATTCACATCATTAGACCATTTCTAGGAGATGGCAAACTCAGAAACCACTTTAACGTGGGTGGCAAGTGAAAATGTTTATATGGGATGTGTTTTGGAAACTCATCTCTGTTTCTACGGCAGTTAAAATTGTGGTGTGTCACTGGACAAAATGCATCTTCCTCTTCTATCTTCTATTGCCTGAAAGATGTGTATGGAAGGGGCTTCTCACTTGGGAGGATGCAGGCTTGAGGGTGGATTTCAGGGAGAGCTCAGAGGTATAAAACTGCACCAACCAGCATTCATTTTGCACAGAGAATTTGCCCTGTGAATTCCGCCGTGTTAGTGTTTGTATATTCATCTACCCTCTTTGTTTGAGGCTTCAGAGTCAGGCCACATGTGGAGAAATGCATTGTAGCCATCCAGCAGAGCCACACAGATACAGAGCTCTTGACTCTTTAATCTTTTCACACCAGCAAGACAGCCCCTTCAATAAGGCAGAGGGCTGGAGGGCATGCACATCAGTAGGTTGATGTAACTGCTAGAAAACCAATCAGAGCATGGAACTCCAGGAGAGAACTCCTCCATGTCTGGTTCAAAGTTTCTTCCATCCAGAAATGTTGCAGGACAAGCAAGGCAAAGGAGATTTCAAAACAGTTGATTCATTAATGTTGACTAGCCAACCCTTCAATTCCCAGACTCTGGACATTCTGTTTTATTTTAACCCAAGTCCTCTTTATGACGCCATACATTGTCGAAGGCATATCTTCACTTCAAACTCCTCCCCAGTGTTCCCTGGAGCTGCCCAGAACAAGTGTTGTTTCATCCCTGATGCTGTTGACTTCTTTTCATTACATTGTCATTAACCTGTGGCAGAGGTTCTAAGGCGACAGGAGGAGAGAGTGTGTAGTTGTCTTGGTGGGTTCTTTTGTTCTGATGCTGAATGCCAACTCTAGCTGGGTGCTCATGTTTTATTCTTGTTTTCCCCAACCTGCTGTCTCAGTCTTTATTTTATGCAATAAAAAGTGCACAAAATGTATCCTACATATGCACACCTTTCACCAATATATTCTCTATACTTAATATTTAATTTAAGTATTCTTATGTTCCAATACCCCATTTCCCTTCTAAAGAATGCTAATCATAATGTGCATCAAACAATATTCTAGCTAGAGATGGGTGAGAAGGATTTAAGAAGCAATCAGATAAATGCACAGCTGTGGGGCTGGTAGAATCCCACAGACCTTCTGCTGATACACACAAGTTCTAAATACATTAATCCATATTCAAGGTTTAACAAACAGGTAAATGCTATAGCATTACGAACAAAAACGTGTCAAATAAGGAAGGGATACATATCCAAGGTTTAACAAACGGGTAAATGCTATAGCATTACGAACAAAATAGTGTCAAATAAGGAAGGGATACATCATGGTACAGACAAAAAAAGTGAGACTTCAGAAAAAAATGGCAAGAACTAGAAGATCAATAGGATTTAAGAAGGAAAAAAAGAAGGAAGGACAGCTATGGAATTGGAAGGGAACTTCATGAAGTTGAACTGGGGTAAGCTATGAGAGAAATGGATGAAATACAAGAAAATTGCTAGGAAACAAAAAACACAATAGTACAATTTAAATAGAGTTTAGAGGCAATAAAGAAGCCAAACTGATGCACTGAAAAATTCAGTTAGTGATGAACAGGGTGTATTTGAGTATCTCTCATAGAATGTATAGAAAATAATAGGAGGGGAGTTGGTAGATACAAAGAGAGAACAGAAGGTACACCTGAGAATTATGGTGTTTCTAAGAAAGAAAGTTGATGAATTGGCATGAAATCAATAATCAAAGATATAATTGATAAAACTTTCTTAACTTGGTGACTACCTGGTTACACTAATTTCCAAAACAATAAATAATGGACATCCTAAAAACCTTTAAAAATAAATAAAAGGTTGGGAAAATAACTTTATTAGCATCCGAGCAGAAAAAATTTTACTTATAAAGAATAAACAATTAGATGGGCCTCAGACATTTGTGTTAAATTTCTGAAGAAAGTTAAACCCAATAACAAGTTTGAGGGGAAAATATATGATTAAAGAATTTCATGCTGAGTCAAGTTGTAAATACAACAAAGTTCTCTGATTTATTTTTGCATATGTGAGTATAATGTTTAATCCCCACCACCGAGCATCATGCTGTAAACATCATAGGAACTGGAATGAAGTTCTTTTTGCTTTGAGCAGAATCCAGGGCAGTCAAAGATTCCAAAAAAATTAGTAAAGAAATTTCATCAGTGAAAGTCTGGTTTCAATTGACAATCAGAGGAAGAAGGGAAATTCTTAATTTCAATTCTAATCATGCCCCAAAATTGTTGGCTGTGGTGACTCTTCTCTTTAACATTGTTTTTTTTTTTCACATTGAGCCCAGACGTAGAGTGAGTTTCAATATCCAGAATAAGACTGCAGCCTTGAAATCTCTGAAATGGAACATAGTAATACGTAGTATTTATAGCCTACTTATTGTGAACTTATATTGATTGAAGACCTTAATATGTATCTACCCATTTAATTCTCTCAACCATTGTGGAAGTAAGTTATTATTATTAGCCACATTTAACAGATGAGGAAACTGAGGTGCAGAGAGATGAAGATTTCTCATGGGGCAAATGGTTGAACAAGAATTGAACCAGGTATTTGGCTAGATGTTATACAGTGGATCACTAACTATCCTGCCAAGTAGAAATAAAGAATATTAGAGGTCACTTACATCCATTTCTGCACTTGCACCTGTGAACTCGGAGGGGCAAGGGTTTCTCAAGATGACATTTGAGGTGGCCAATAGAGTCGAGGGTGTCTGGGTTCTTTAAGTTTGGGATGGCGATTTCAGGAAGCAGGTGGAGTTATGAGGGGACAGGTTAATGCAGCACTTCAGGCGGAGTAGCCAGGTAAGTAAGGCGTGCACCTTCCTTTCCCTGCTTTATGCCAGGTGGAAACAGTAGGTGTGCCTGCTTGAGTCACAGAGGCCTAGCAGTGCCCCAGGTGACTGCCATTATCATGGAGGAGGACAAATTTCCACTTAATGGTTATGAGCCACTGGTACCCTTGCCTGGAAGCACAGCAGCTCCTCCCACTCCTAAGCTGCCTGGGCAGGTGGTGGTAACCACAAAACAGCATTCAGAGCCAGTCTAATGGGGAATCTCAAATACAGAGTTAAACATATAGCCTTAGATTACCAAATGTTTCAAGAAAAGACTTGAAAGAAAGGAATCAACCTCAACAGAGTTAATAGGTCAAACAAGAGACATTAAAACATACAATAAGAACAGGGAATGATTGAATATTTATTTAGAGTGCTTGGAGATCAACTTAATTATCACAAAAAGGTTGGTAAGTTGATGTAGTAGCAGAATGAGCAGAGCTGAAAAGTCCACCGGAAGATTGAACACATGGAATTCTACAAAATAAAATAAAAAGGATGAAGTACTTAAAAATGTTAAAGTCTATGCAAGGTAGTTTAAGATGTTTCAACATTTATCAAGGAAGATTTCAAGAACAGAGTTCTGAGGAGGTGGGGAAGAAGTACTCAAGGATATAAGAAAAAAAAAAGATGTACAGAATTGAAAAACGTCACAAAGAACGAGAGAGCTTATTGAAAACCTACACTCCCACACTGTGGCAAATTACGGAGCAAGGAGAAAAGGAAGGGTTCTCAACACTCTGTGATGGACAGAGATAGACTTTAAACAATGGAATGAGAGTCATTTTAGGTTCAGGCTTCTCTGTAACCTGACAAGAAGACACAGAACAATGTTTGCAATTCTGAGAGAAAACAAATTGTGAAGCTACAACGTGTGTCCATACCAACTATTTTGCAAGTGTGATGGCAGTAATGGCAATTAGTAGTAATCTTTACTATTAGCATGAACGCTTTTGTGTTTGTTTAGCTCTACGATGCATTTAGAGTTGCTGTTTCGTGTAAGGTGTGAAACAGTAGGTTAGGACTTCAGCTTACCTGTCTGGAAACAGGTGACTCAGCTCAATGGATTGAAAAGACCACCCCCTGGCCCCCACCCTACTCTGGAGCAATGTTCTCGAAATAGTCCAGTGCACACGTGGATGCAGAAGTGTGTTCCGGCCAGAACCACGCTGAGTAATTTAATGACAGTCTTACATCTGACAGAAACTCTTTCTCCATCTCCAAGAGTGTTTTGCCTATTCTGGGCTCTTTGCTTTTACGTATAAATTTGGAATCAGCTGGTCATCTTTTTGAAAAACCAAACCAAACCAAATAAAACATACCTCCAGGGATTTCATTAAAATTGTAGTGATTAATTTTGAGAGAACAGACATCATTACAATAGTGAATCTTCCAAACCACAGATAAAATACCTCTTTCCATTTGCTTAGGTCCTCTTAATTTCTCTGTACTATGTTTTATCTTTTCCTTGGTAGGGACTGACACATCTTTCATTTTTAATAGCTATGTGATGTTCTTTGATACTTTTTAAAATCAGATATTTAAGAAATGTCCATTTTCTGAGTGTTGCTAATATGTAATAAATATTTGATTTCTTATATTGACCTTGTATTTATCAGTCTTGGTAAGCTTACTTTTTAATTCTCATAATGCACGTGTCGATTCCTTTGTGAATGATGATTTTATTTTTTCACTTTGAATCTTGAAACTTTTACCTAATTAACTAACGAATTAATCAACTGCCTATTGCACTCATTCAGGTCTCCAGTTCAATGTGAACAAAGGCAGTAACAGCAGGCATGCTTGCTTTGTTTTTTTGGCACCAGGAGAAGTCTCTCTCTCTCTCTTTCTTTTAACTGTAAATGCTGTTGAATGACTCATAAGATGAGCATATTCCTTGCTCAACATGTGAAGAAGACACCCCCTCCTTAATATATCAATTCTAAAGAGTCCCAATCAAAATCCCCAGAGGCTGTTTCATAGGCCTTGATAAACTGATTCAAAATTTTATGGAAAAGAGAATGAATACGAGGTCTGTCCCAAAAGTACCGAGCCAATCAATGTCCATATTAATTAAAACAGTTTGCCCAGCTGATACTTTCAGGATAGACCTCATCTATGCAAGAATTATTGAGGAATTTTTGGAGAGCAAAACCAGTGAAGGGGTTAGGTCAGCTATCCTAGACGTAGAGTTGAGGACAGGGTCTTGTTCAGGCATTTTGGGAGGGGGAACAGAGGGGGTACCTCTTTGAGAGAAACAGGACAAGGTAGGGAAAGCAGTCACCAGGCCTCAGCCAGAGACTAGTTCATACCTGATCCTGTGAGGGGAGCTCTGGAGGAAGAATTGCATTGACAAAATGGGTCCTAGTTTGACTCAAGGGGACTGTCCTGCCCTTGAATACCCTCACAGCGGTGAGTCACTCCTGAGGTGTGCCCTGGCGGGGGTGGGGTGCTGGGCACTTCCCCCGTAGGTGGTTCCCATTTAGTTGAGAGTCATTCGACTGACAGAAGGGCAGCTGTGAATTATCAGTCAAATCTGGGCGATAAAAACACCGACTGGTTAAGGGTGGGACCCCAGCAGCACACACTACAACATCATTGGCTTGGAGACAAAAGATGTTACAAGTTGGTGTCATTAATAGACACACAGAAGTTGTGCCAGCCTTGGGATGGGGTGAGGAACTCATTAGTCGTCCTCTGATTCAGGGATTTATTATTTTCTGTCCTTACAAGCATACAGACTATTTTGATAGTTTCTAATCATTAACGTATTTTCTACCTTTGGAACAGTTTTGATACTGGAAGGGACAGATGAAATAGAAGAAGAAGGAGAGGGGCCCAATAATTGGAGGTTGCAATGACCTTTGAAAACCAGGTTTAGAATAAACAAGGATGAGAACTCTGTAACCAGATGGGGACATTTTGGTGTCCAGTCATTTACAGTAGGAGCAGTCCCTGGTGATGGTGACCCCCAAAGAATGGCCATGTATGTAGGGTACCAGAGGAGAGGGGTAAGGGTTAAGGAAGGGAGACATGCCACTGACCAGGGCTGTGAAGATGTCCAGAAGTGGCTGTGGTTAGGGCAACAGGAGACCATGTGCCAAGCACTGGGGTAGGGGGCTGTGGTCAGGGACAGAGAAAATGCTTTAGACAGACGCTGAGGGCATATGGAGATACTGGGCAATGGAACAGGGAATCTAGGCCTCCAAAGAGAAGAATTAGAAGGCAAACTGGCATTATTGCCAACTCAAGGATTTCATGCCATCTCTTTTCTTTTTAAAAACAATTTACTGCACCCTGGCTGGTGGTTTAGCAGGTAGGCACCAGTCTGAAGACCCAAAGGTTGCTGGTTCGATTCCCAGTCAGGGCACATATTCAGGTTGCAAGCCAGGTCTCCAGCCAGGCCTGTAGCTAGAGGCAGGTGAAAGGCAACCATACATTGATATTTCTCTCCCTTTCTTCCTCCCTCCTTGCTCTTCTCCCTAAAAATTATAAACAAAATCTTTAACATTTTTATTTATTGGGTGACATTGATTTAAATAATTATATAGGTTTCTTTTTTGTTTTGTTTTGTTTTTTTTTTTCATTTTTTTTATTGTCGTTGTATTACATCCATCGCCTTTTTGCTCCCCTCCGTCCCCATCCCCACCCTCCCATCCCCCCCAAAGTCAATCCCACCTGTTGTCCATGTCCATGGTTCCTTTATACTAGGTTCTTGTCTAAGCTGCTCCCCTTCTTTGCCTCTGCCTCCCCCCTCCCCCCAACCTCTTTCCCCCTGACCACTGAAGGCCTATTCACTGTATTCATATATTTGGTTCTGTTTTGCTTGTTGTTAGTTTTGTTCATTATTGTCCTATAATGGGTGAGATCATATGATATTTGTCCTTCACTGACTGGCTTATTTTACTAAGCATAATATTCTCCAGTTCCATCCATGTTGTTGTAAAGGGTACAAGTTCCTTCTTTTTTTCTGCTATATAGAATTCCATTGTGTAAATGTACCAAAGTTTCAAGTGTACATTTCTATGATACATGATCTGTGTATCGCATTGTGTGGGCACTATCCAAGTCAAATTTTTATTCACCATATATTTGACCCCCTTTACCCTTTACTACCCCTTCTTCCCTCTGGTGATCACCACACTGTTGTCCGGGTCTGTGAGTTTTTGTTTGATTATTTTTTTCATTTCATATACCATCCAGGGTTAACTCCGTAACTATGTACTAATTGTTTTCAAACCTTCCTTAGTTTGTATATTTCTCAGTGACAATTAGAAGACAGGCAATTAAATACTGCTGTGAGTTTGCTTAAAGAGCCATAATTAAAATACTTCTTTATTTCCTTTTTAAAGCAAGCTGTGAGTACTGAGATTGGGACAGACATCAGTTAGCTCTCGGAAGCAGCCTCCCTGAGCTGAGCTGAGCTGAGTAGGGCTCAGAGGAGTGTCCGTGATCTTCTAGGATGTGGTGCTCGGTGGTGACAAATCTCTCCATTCTTTTGTAAGTGCTGCTTCGTTTCCTGAGCCAGTAAAGCCTTAGGTGTGCCTTAGGGTTGGCAGGAAAAACTATAATCGGGAGTTGGAATTTCCTGCTGAGGGTTTTTCCCTAAAATCAATGAGCTTGTTGGATGTGTATGAATTTATTGATGCTTAGCCCAACATCTGGTACAAGCCGACTTTCAATAAATGTTACTAAATGAATCAAAATGGGAGATTTCATAATTAATGAGCAGACTACTTGAGAACCAGAGCTGGTGTGTGTGTGTGTGTGTGTGTGTGCGTGTAGCTGCCTGCTCACACTTTTCTTTAATTTTCTTCCTTGCACTTGGCATCCCCCCATGTAATGCAGCTGCAAAGTTAACTTCATCACAGAGACTGGGCTTGTCAGAACGCAGCTCCGAACATCCTGGTAAATCAAATATACCTTAATTGGGAGCTTCATGTGGCCACAGACCAGGGGTTCCCATCCTTGGCTGCACATATAACCTGGGGGTGGCGGTGGCTAAAAATTCTGATGCTGGCTTCCCATCCCGGAGACTCTGACTCAGTTGTGTGGGAGAGGGCATGCACATTGTTTTTTCTTGGGTTCCCTAGGAGATTTTAATGGGTATGCTAGGTAGACAACCAATTCTTCTCAGAGGATCCCTGACATTTTTAGGGTTGAAGGCTGTGTCTCAAGGTCTTCCCCCAACTTGGGTCATAATTTGTTCACTTGACCATCCATATGCTGCTGGTGATCTTGGGCTGAGCTTTTGCTTTTAGTTTTATTGTGTTTTCTGGTTAATTTAGATTTCTTGATAAAGACTTGGATCCTCAAAAGAATTTCCAAGAGATGGTGAAGATGTTAGAGACTGCAACTCTCTTCCTCTCTAATGTGTGTGTACTATTTGAGCTACAGTTCTCAATACAGTTGCTGACAACTTTGAAACCATTACTTAATGGCCATGCATGAAAGAAAGAGGAAATTCAATCTTAACTTTGTCGTAAACCTTGCATGCTGGTTTTACGAGGGAACTCACCATTGAGAAATCAAAGGTTGTTTCACTGGAAATGCAAAAATGCTAATGACTAGGGAGAGGCAGGGAGACAGAGATAAATTAAAGAACTCAATTACTCATTTTATACACACTTCCCTGAGTCCCATGCTCAGCTACCTCCGTCTCTCCAAAGACCAGGTACGTTCTTTCTTCAGCTCCAACTTAAGAATTTCTGTTTTGAGAATATTTGTTGATTTGAAAGGAGAACTTTGATGGTGCATACCTTTTTATGGGGGTGGTTTTATTGAATTCAATGTCTACGTTGCCATGATCTTATATCTTCTTCCTGTTGTTTGACAGTAAGTTAATTCATTGTATTTCTGGGTTAATTTGCAAGGAAACCTGGGGTGCAATGGAAGTTTTAATAGCCAATGCCAGATACCTCAGCAGGGGTGGGCCCTTGCTTGCAGAGACCCCCTAAAGTAGGTTGTCCAAAAATTTTAATCTACCTTCATCTCATTTTTGTTTTAAAATTTCTTTCATAAAGTCTTTATTAATTAATTATAAACAGCTAGTTCAAGGTGAAGAAAATTTAAAATGTGCTTTGTTTCTTTTTGGTAAATATTAATTGATCCTACAAAGATCTCATCTTTTCACTGAGATAACAAAACGAAGATGAACTCGCTGTCCAAACTTGAAACAATACAGAACTTATTAAAAAGAAGGAAACCCTTTCTGTCCCCTTAATAATCCATGGCCAGCACTGTAGATGAACAAAAGAGCCCAGAGTCAAGTTCATGCTGTCCGGGGTTGGGGTTTAAGAGAATGACTTTATCCCTCTGCTTTCCATCAGGATTTTGAATCAGTTGTAAGTTGAATCAGAGAAGCAGATACCCTTGGCTGTGCTGTTAATAAGGCTTGAGTGCAGAACGTGCTTAGACCTAAGGCCTTCCCCTCGCCTGGCCACAGGCCCAGCATCTGCACAGCCAGGCAGGAGGGCAAGACCTGGGCCTCCCTGAGGACATGCCTCAGGGAGGTAGCAGTGGAAGGCAGGGAGGTGCAGACAGGTTCTGACAGCCAACAAGCGAAGCGAACCAGTAAGGCAGTGACCTTGTCCCATGGGGACATGAGGGCTGAGAAGCACTGGATGGCACCCAGCTGAGGCTCCATTCAGCCCAGAGAAGGCCAAGCAGAGGGGTGAGAAGCAGGAAGTGAGAACCTTTCACCCAGAGGGTGGAAATCCCTCTTTCTTATATCAAGAAAACACTTTACTTGGGGATAATTGACATGCCCAAAGCTTCTCTATTTAACACACACCGTGTAGTGAGTTTGCAGATAGTGGGCTCCCTTGAAATCATCCCTGTGACCAGGGCCGGGAACAGGTCCATCGCCCCCAGAGGGTTGGTGGCCATTATTGTGGTCAGCCGAGGTGCCACCTGAGATGCTCCCTGCGAATCCTGCCGCCCCAGCCAGACCTGGCTCAGTGTCTGAATGTAACGGGTTTGTGGAGATACTCCGAACCCCTCTTCCCTGGACCAGTGCAGGCAGAGGCAGAGAGGCAGCAGGAGGGCTTTCCAGGATGGAAAGCAAGTCGACCAGTGAAAACAGCTCATGCAGCGTTCTTCCCTTTCCTTCTCTGAAATGGTGTTTTCCCATCGGAGTTCGCCTTCAGCATTATTTTGTGTGCATTTCGCTTGTGGCCCTTCTAGACCTCGCGGGAAGCACCATGGAGCTGCTGGGCGCCGCGAGCTCTCGCTTTGGGCTGAAGCTCTTCAGAGCGCTGAGCAAACGCAGCAAGGGCAACGTCCTCTTCTCCCCCGCGAGCATCTCCACGGCCATGGGCATGTTGCTGCTGGGGGCCCGCGGTGCCACGGCCGCCCAGCTGCGCAAGGTGGGTAGGGCGGCTCGTCGGGCACAGCCTTCTCCGGGGTGCGCCTTCTCGAGTCACGTCGAAAACCGGCTCCTGTTGTCCGGTGGGCCAGGAAACAGAGTGTGTGGACCTGGAGCCCCCTTCCAGCTGAGGGCTGGGTGGGTTTCCTGGTCCGGCGCCACCAACCTCATAGCCAAAGATAGAGCGTGAAGAGCCGAACCCACTGGGACAAGTGGCAGCATCCCTAGGGGGTATACATGACACAGCCAAGATGAACAAGTGCCCCGACAAAGCAGGCTAGGCTCCTCTGAAGACAACCGGAGCTTTTATTTTATTTTATTGTGGTATTACATTCATCCCATCTTCCTCCCTCCCCCACCCTCCTCATCCCAGCCAGAGCTTTTCCTTATGTGCAAGAGGCAGATGTTACTGGAAGCCACCAAGGGGTCCTTAGCAAACGCCCACTTGCTTGTGATGGATTCTGCGTCAAGTGTCCTCTGCTCTGACCACTGTCATGATAGTTTCTGTCCCTTCCAGGTGCTCTTCTCTGAACAAGACCCAGAAGACTCAAGAGTCGAAGCTGAAGAACAAGAGGTGTGAGACAGGTTGCTGGGTAGATGTGGGCTCAGGGGGAACTGTGCGGATCAGGTAACCCTGCTTTCTAAGCAGTGAAGTAATGTTGCTGGGGTCATATGATGATAAGGAACCCTTAGTATTAAGAGACCTTAACTTGAATCCCTGCTAACCACCTTAATAGAGACAGGTAAAGGCTTAAATGTCCTTACAGCAGAGGATGGCTTTGGCATTGAACAGATTGGGGGT
Organism: Noctilio leporinus; assembly: GCA_004026585.1. NCBI lineage: Eukaryota > Metazoa > Chordata > Mammalia > Chiroptera > Noctilionidae > Noctilio > Noctilio leporinus. The sequence goes on from PVIW01000010.1 coordinate 96,121, forward strand.
TCAACTCCTGACGCAATCAGTTAACAGCTGTGCTGCTTTGGGCAAGTTATTCATCTTCTCTGGGCTTTTGTAAGGTGTCCAGTAGAGTGTCCAGAGCACACTGGTGACTTACCCAGGGGTGGTCGTGGTAGCAGAAGGTGATATTGTCATTACACTGTATTTTAAGTTTAAGCCCCTCCCCCACTGCTCTGATGTTTTATTTAAAAAAATTTTAGTCCAGGACTAATATCTTCCTGGGGCCTCTCCCAGCTCTAGGGTTGTAATATTCATCAGGCAAAGACAGAGTGTGCAAACATGGAAGAGAGATGAAGTCCACAGATCGGCGTTGGCATTTGGAGATGGTTAGAGCTCCCTGGAAGGGCACCTCTGCCCTGGCAGTAGTCACAGCCTAGCTCCAGACCCTCCTCAAGTTGGGGGTCAATTCTCTCAGCAACATGGGTTGTTTATTTCACCCTCCCCACGACCAGGTGGTCTGGGGGCCTCAAGTGCACGTATGGAGAGCCAGGCTTCCTTCCAGGTTTTGTACAACAGAGTCGAGTCAGACAGCTGCACTGCTGTCCCCTCAGTCAATGAGCACAGCAGCTTGAGAGCACTTTCCCTCCCAAATGCCATCTTTGTGTGAACTAGAAAGAAACACAAAAAAGAGAACATAGATACTAGAAATTTTAAGATAGTATGTGTGGCTCACATTCATGGCTCACATTTTATTTCGATGAGACAGTGCTGGTCTATAGTCTATGCCTGGGAAGTAAGGTATATGCATGTTCCATTTTATTCAGTATTACCCAGTGTTTGGTGAACGGATGATACCAACATCTGTTCCTCTAAGCATTAAGTGAATATAGGCACATTTCATACAGCTGGACAGAGAGAGAGGGACCTGAGATCCCAGCAACCTTACAATTCCCAGCCATCCATTTTCACCCATGCACACTTCCATACTGATATACACACATATATATTTTTCTGTATCTATTGGTGAGCAGTGTTTTTTTCTCTGTTCACACAGAGTTTCTTACGTTAACTCATTTTTGCATTTGTGGGATAATTAAACTTGGTCATGATTTTTAAAAAATATGCATTATTGAATTGGATATGGTTATATTTTGTTAGGTGGTTTTAAATTATTTATGTTATAAACGTGATCAATCTGTAATATTGTGCTTTATATTGTCTTTTTCTAGTTTTGATATCAAGGTATCACTAGGCTAAGGCGGGGCTTGTTTCCTCTTTTTTTTTTGGTTTCTGGAAGAGTTTGTATGAATTCAGAAACACATCTAATATTTTGTTCAGAATTTGGATGTAAAACTGCATGGGCCTGGTGATTGATTGATTGATGGGTTGATAATTTCTGTTTCTATAATTGTGATTGCTTTAGATACTTCATGTGAGTAGAGGCGTGCGCTATTTGTTTAATGTGTGTGACTAGCTTATTTGATTTACTATAATGTCATTGAGATTCACCCATGTTGACACATGTAAGAGCATTTCCTCCTTTTTAAGGGCTGTATAATATTCCTTCGTATATATATACCACACTTTCTTTATTCATTCATCTGCTGATGGTCATTTGGGTTGTTTCCACTGCTTGGCTGCTGTGAGTAGTACTTCAATTAACACTGGTATGCAGATATCCCTTTGAGCTGCTGCTTTGACTTCTTTTTTCTGTGTCCCCAAAAGTGTAACTGCTGGGATATAAATAGACTATGTTCATTCTATTTTTAAGTTTTGAGAAACCTCCATATTGTTTTCTGTAACACCTGCATTATTTTAAATTCACACTAACAATGCATCCATATTCTAACTTTCCTACAGATTCAGTAAACACTTGTTATTTCCCATTCTTTTAATAATGGGTATGAAGTGGTATCTTATCTTGGTTTTGAGATATGCATGCTTCTGATTAGTGGTATTGGGCGGCTTGGGCATCTTTTCATATGCTGTTCGCCATTTGTATGTTTTCTTTGGAGTATTGGCTATTCAAGTTCTTTGTGCATTTTTTTTCCATTGGGTTACTTTTGTTGTTGGGTTGTAGAAGTTCCTTATATATTCTGGATATTAACCCCTTATTGAATTTATCACTTGCAAGTATTTTATTTCATTATACAGGTTACCTTTTCACTTTGCTGTTGTGTTTCTACTCTCTATTTTGTTTCTTCCTGCTCTACCTGTAACCCTAACTTTTGATTTAGTTTGTTTTCTTCACTGTCCCTTGAGATTTACACTAGGTTGTTAATTTTTTAAAATTTAATTTTATTGTTGCTGCATTTAGGTTGTTAATTTAATTTGTTCCTTTGATTGAGTCATGCTCCATCATTTCTTTTCATGCTTATTATCTTCTGTTGGGACTTTGGCATTTGGAAACTCAGTCATAGAGGAAGTACTTCTAAAAATCAGGCTGACTGGGAATTTTGGAGATGTCTTAAGCCTTTCCTGGGGATGCATTCTCTCTGGGTGCATGCGTGGGTGTAATTTAATTGAAGATTGTGGTTTCAATTCAGGAGCTCTCCCTGGTGTTTGTCTATGGTACTGCAGATTTTGGTGTCACCTTGTTTTCTTTTTTACGTTTTATTTATTAAAAAAAGTATTTTATTGATTATATGATTATAGTTGTCCTGGTCACTTCCATTGTCTGGAATAGATCTTGCCAACCTTAGAGTGGATAAGAATCACCTAAGGAATTACCTGCTTTTCTCAGGTGCTTAGCACCGTGAGAAGCTAAAAGCAAGCGTATAAAACATTTAGTGGGCAATCACATTTGAGATGAAAAATGCAACCCAAGCTAGAAAAGGAAGATCTGTGGTGTTGGGTGGAGGAGCAGGCTTCTTGGTGGAGTTGAGCTTGCTTGTGACTTACACAATCATAGGATTTGTGTAAAAGCCACCTGACATCAGGGGCCACACCAAACTCATGGGCCACCCTCAAGGCTGCCACGCAGAGGGAAAGGCCCCACAGCCATGCCCTCGTGGGGCGGAATCTGGGCTTTCTTTTGCTAAGATAACACTAACGAGTTTTTGTTTTGATTTTGAAGATTGAGAAGACAGAAGAGGTGCACCACCAATTCCAAATGTTTCTGAATGAAATAAGCAAACTCACCAATGATCATGAACTGAAAATAGCCAACAGGTTATTTGGAGAAAAGACATACCCTTTCCTTCAAGTAAGTGTTGCCATGTCCACCACCTCTATGAACGGTATTTGTGGTGGCCGATGGCCCTGTAGGGACTGTGGGACTTTGGGGCATGCTGCCTACATTGACCCCCTGGCTTGTCCTGGATCCCAGGTGTCCCCACTGCCTGTTTTTCAGACATCCAAGCCCTTTGAGAGTTCCTTTTTAATCTTGGCAATCTAACTCTGATTTTTACTTTACCTCTACTGCAAATGTGCATGGAAGTACTCAAAGTGATATTTGCCCAGACCCTCCAAATCCCTGCTGATCATGTTAGTGATCTCAATGCACTGCTAAATGTGTTTAGAGGTGTTGGCAATGGATAAATTGAAATTCAACCTCTTTCTATTCCTTCCCTGTTTCTCTTAAAGAAATACTTAGATTATGTTGAAGAATATTACCATGCTTCTCTGGAACCTGTTGACTTTGTAAATGCCGCAGATGAAAGTCAAAAGAAGATTAATTCCTGGGTTGAAAGCCAAACACATGGTAGAGTATAGATGGGTCATTCATCATAGAAACGCTTTTAGAGCACCTGCTGTGACTGAAGTCCAGTGCTTGATGCTGGGTGGGAAGCCAGGGTGGGTGAGTTTTGGGAGGGGGCTTGGTAGGGGTTTTCCAGGGGTAGAAAGGCAGGCCTGAGCATGGGGGTGGGAGAAGGCACTGCAAATTGTGGAGAGAACCCGAGAGGGGGCCCCAGAAGCCCACTTCATGGAAACACTTGGTGCAGAATTCTTTACACATGATAGTGGATCACAATGTCTTTGAGGCTCCTAAAACTGGGCTTATGTCTGTCTTGGGTTGATATCTTTTCCTTTCTATCAGAGCCCTTCTTTCTGAGTCTGGGTCCTTCAGTTGAAATGCCATAGAGGGTTTCCGTTCTCTATATCAAGTGAGAAACATGCAGCAGTCCCATCAAGACCTACTTTTGTTACCTACGGCTGGGGCTGCCTGGGCCTCCTCTCCCTTTGAGCACCATGTGGGAATGATAACTTTCAGCGCCATCCTCACGGAGACCTTTCAAAACCCTCCCTCTCCCCTCCCCATTCCCTGCCTGGTAGGAGCCAAACCCACAGGCAACACCAAGGAGGAAACGTAATATGCAGATACAGTTAGCTGGAAGGGGACAGCTGATACTTTAGGGTTAGAGTTTTTGATTACATTTCTTATTCTAGTAATCCGGGAGGCACCTGTTATTTCAGAATGTATTTTTTCTTCCTAGTTGATCCAAAGGAAGTATAGTGGAAAAAAAAAAAAAAGCAAGAAAAAACGGTCTCTAGAAAAGTTAGTTTAAGGCAGTGTAATTCTTTAGAATTTAGTGTGAGATGGGCTGAACCGAGGGACATACACATCAGCTGCTTTTTTCCCCAAAACCAAGAATCGCTACACCTCAGGTGGTAACCATATCAAGTGGGTAAAAATAATAGTAGCTAACATTTATCGAGTGCTTCCGGTAAGTCAGCTAGTGATCCAAGTGCTATTCACATATGAGATCATTCACTCCTTCCAACAACCCTACGCAGCTTTCTTTCCTGTTCCACAGATGTGAAAACCGGGGTACAGAGAGCTTAAATAACTTGCTCAAGATCCCTCTGTAGATAAGATGGAAAACTGAGGCAGTTCGATCCTTTGATCCCTCACCCCTCAGTCCGTGCGGCGGGATACGTAGGATGTAGGCAGTGAGCCCGCCCCTCAAAGCCTGTGTGGGTGGGGTCAGCTGGGGCTGGCCTGGCTCCAGCTTGAATGACCAGCCAAGTCCACCCATGTGGTATCTACCTTGCATATCACTTGTAATTCCCAAGGTGGGCCACTTTTGTTGTTAATCTTTGTTTGCAGAAAAAGTCAAGGATCTGTTTCCAGATGACACTGTGAGGAGTTCTACCAGGCTGGTGCTGGTGAACGTCGTGTATTTCAAAGGGCAATGGGACAGGGAGTTTAAGAAAGAACATACCAAGGAGGAGGAATTTTGGCTTGATAAGGTATGGTCCTTGATACATGTGATGTACTTATACATGGAATGTAAATTCTGACACTGAAATTCAGTCAATGCCCGGAGCAGACAGCATGCTGATTCAGAGGTTCTTTAAAAAAATTCTCTTTTAATTTGTTATTTTTAGAGAGGGAAAGGGAGGGAGAGAGGGAGGGAGAGAAGCATTAATGCATGGTTGCCTCTTGTGCACCCTCAACTGGGGACCTGGCTCGCAACCCAGGTATGAGCCCTGACTGGGGATCGAACCCGTGACCCTTTGGTTAGTAGGCCAGTGCCCAATCCACTGAGCCACACCAGCCGGGGTTCTGGGTGTTACTTAGGTTAAGCTCATGATTTCTGTGAGCTCGCCAGTTGTCTTATGCCCCCCTCACCACTCGGCGCCCTGTTAACTTGTTGCAGAACACAAGCAAACCTGTGCTGATGATGACCCAGCACCATACCTTCCCCTTCAAGTTCCTGAAGGACCTGCAGGCCAAGATCCTGGGCATTCCGTACAAAAACCATGACCTAAGCATGTTCGTGCTGCTGCCCAATGACATTGAGGGCCTGGAGCAGGTAAGGCCTTGCATCTCCCCATTCTCGCTGTGGGTTTTGGAGGCTTTGCATCTCGGAGCTTGTTCTGGGCGAGTCTGGAAGGGGGCTTCTGATTTGGAGCTGGTGTCTGGCAGTGGCCAGTAGAAAATATTTCCAACTCTGTGCAGCATGTCTAAAGTGGGGCCATAGGTGACGTCAGGTTTGTTCAGAACAACTGGCACTGAAATATTGGGGGATGAGCTAACATGAACATGTAAGGTAAGATGGGGATTGTAAAGCTCACCCAACATTCTGAGAAATTGTTGATTATCTAGGCACCATTCTTCCCAGAAAAAAAAGTTTGCACATATCTGGCAAATTTTGCATGCTATGAAGACCTTCTGAAATGTTTTAGGCCTTCAATTTTAAAAAGGTTAAAGATATTCAAGTCATTATGAAGGTCCCTGAAAAGGGTTACAAGAAATAACAAATAAATAAATAAATAATAAAAAGAGTTTTAGGTTTACAACAAAAATTGAGAGGAAGGTACAGAGGTATCTCCCACACCTTCTGCCCATGTATGCCTAGTCTCCCATGTACTTAACATCACTTATCAGGAAAACAAATGTTTGTTTCTAAAAAATATATTTTATTTATTGATTTTTAGAGAGAAGGGAAGGGAGGGAGAAAGAGAGGGAGAGGAACAGCAATGTGTGGTTGCCTCTCATGTGTCCCCAACTGGGGGACCTGGCCTGCAACCCAGGCATGTGCTCTGACTGGGAATCGAACCTGTGATTCTTTGGTTCACAGGTCAGCATTCAATCCTCTGAGCCATGCCAGCCAGGGCTGTTTTCTTTTCTTTTCTTTTTTTAACTGAGGATGAACTTATATCAACACACAGTAGTCAACCAAAGTCCATAGGACCCTTCATCCTGAACCCCTTAATTTAGTCGTACCTACTTTTCTGTTAAAATATTTAGTAGCATTATGTCCTTTGTAGCCATTTAACTTCCTGGAACCTCAATATTTTCCTATCTCTATAAAATGGGATCCATAGTTTTAATGCGTAGTGTTATTATAATGATTAGAGACCATTCACTGTGATTGCAACTGTGTAAATATGTATTTTTATATGTAAATATATTAATATATTATATCATAATACAAATGGTATATTTACAAAATATATGTAAATTTTGATATATTTATGTAAACATTTTATATCTATAAAAATTACATATTATATATAGTATATACACAGGCATTGGGGGAATAGTAAACTATGAAAAAAGATATAGTAGAAGGTACATTTTTCATCTTCAAAAATTCACTAAATGCTATTGACTTTTCACATAGCACAGATCATTTAAATAGAGGAATAGAAGACTAATGCCTGCTACTGACAAGCCTAAAGACAAGTCCAGCGAAATGAAATTTCTCCTTTTGTTACTAAAATGAATGACTTCTGACTGATGCAAATTCGTGTTACTCTTTCAAACTTTTATCGTTAATCATAGCATTCTTTCCCTGCCCCCTTTTCTTCACAGATTATAGATAAAATAAGCCCTGAGGATTTAGTCGAGTGGACAAACCCGGGGCAGATGGAGGAAAGGCCGGTGGACCTGCGTTTGCCCCGCTTTGAGCTGGAGGACAGTTACCATCTGGAGGCCCCTCTGGCCGCCTTGGGGATGGGGGACGTCTTCAGTGAGAGCAAGGCTGACTACTCCGGGATGTCCTTGCGCTCAGGGCTGGGAGCCCAGACGTTCCTGCACAGGCCCTTCATGGTGGTGACAGAGGAAGGCACCGAGGCCACAGCTGCCACTGGGTTGGGCTTCGTGGTGGCATCAGAGCCAGATTATGAAACTGTCCACTGTGATCATCCGTTCCTGTTCTTCATCAGGCACAACAAGTCCAACAGTGTCCTTTTCTTTGGCAGATTCGCCTCTCCGTAGGCTAGTCATTGGCTGGGCCGGAAACCAGTGTTAATACGACTATGGAAATAGCTTAGAAAAAGTTTGTTTTTCTTGCTTGCATGCCAATATCACCATCAAACTGATGACTTACTGGCTGCACTGGTTGTGTGTGTTTATACTTTTCCTTCAAAGTGAAAGGTCTTTTTGTTTGTGTTATGGATAAAGCAAGTTTAATTAAGGCTCATTAAGAATGTGCTGTTGATGTCTTCTGAAAGTAAATTAATGACTTGTAGTTTCATGCGCTAGTGAAAGAAATAGCCTTGTCAGTAAAAGCTATGCAGTAGTGATTTTGGGGGTCCCTCCAGTTCTAATATTTTGTCAGATTATAATACACAAGCAAAATAAAGCAATAATTTATTCACTTCATGTGTTACTATTTTTCTTTCTCAGCAAATAGTGTAACAAACTGCATATAAGAAAGAATTGAGAAACACATGAACAAAATATAAATTAAAACTGAAAAGCCAGAATAGAGTGAAACAATAAACCAGTCAGAGAAGATGCCCATATTTTGACCTCTATTCCAACAGAGCATGTTATTCATTGTCAATTGAATTCGTATCTCAATATGATGAAATTAATGTGATCATAAAATATAAGATGCATTCATTGTAATCCTAGAAGCTGATGAGTTAAAATGTTTTTCTTTTAAAAAATTGATTCCAGAGAGAGAAGAAGGCAGTGGGTTGAGGGGAGGAAGAGAAGGAGAGAAATGTCAATGTGAGTGAGAATCATTTTCTGGTTTCCTTCTGCATGTGCCCTGACTGGGGACCAAACTGGCAACCCAGGCATGTGCCCTGACCGGGAATCTAACGAACCCTTGACATTTCAGTTTGGGGATGATGGCCAACCCACTGAGCCACACAGACCAGTTGAACTTGATGAGTTTTGATAAATCAAACACCACTGTACCCAACATACAGAACATTTTCATCATCCATCCCCTGAGATTCCCTTGTGTTTCCTTGCCAGCCACCCCATACAACCCCAGCTCCTGCAATTGCTGACCTGCCTGCAATCACTGTAGGTAAATGTGTCACTTCTAGGGTTTCATTCAAATACATGCATATTGTGTTTTCTCCTTTGTGTCTATAGCTTCTGTTGCTGAGCATTGATATCATCAATGTTGTTGAGATATCAGTAATTCATTACTTCCTATTGACAGTCAGCATTCCATGGTATGGATAAACCACATTTTGTTTATTTACTCATTAATGGACATTTATGTTGCTTTCAGTGTTTGGCTACTACACATAGTGCTACAATGCACATTTGTGTGTGTAAGTCTTTGTGTGCACATGCATTTTCACTTCTCTTGGACACTCAGGAGTGAAATTATTGGTCCTATGATGTATACAGTATATGTTGAAACTTATTAGAAACATCCAAAACGTTCTCCAATGTGGTTGTACAATTTTCTACTTTTATGAGCAACATATAGGCATTCTAGATTCTCCGCAGCCTCAGCAGTGGTTGGTATGGCCACTGTTCTTCATTGAATACATTCTAGCAGGTGTGACGTTGACACCTCCTTGTGGTTTACTTTATGCATTTCCCCTGTGACTGATAGTGTTGAGAATCTTTTCATGTGCACATTGGCCATATGCATGTCTTCTTTTGTGAAATGTCTATTTAATCTTTTTGCTTATTTTTATTAAATTGTTTTCTTATTGGCTTGTAATTGTTTTTGATATATTCCGAATAAAAGTTCTATGTCAGCTATATGAATTTAATTTTGGTGTCAAAAGTCAATGTCATGAATAGAATCCAGTTTATTAATGTTTTTCTTTTATGGTTTCTGGGTATTTTTTTCTGTCTCATTTAGAAACTTTTTGCTTATCTCAAGTGTGTAAGACTTTCTTCCATGTTTTCTTCTAGTATGTTTATTGCACTGGCTTTTACATTTGGACCTGTGACTTATTTTTCATAAACTATTGTTAAGTAGGGCCTGGGGCTCATTGTTTTTCATATGGTCATTCAGTTGGTCCAGCATCTTTTGTTGACAAGGATTATCCTTACCTTGATGAATGAAGCACCCTGGAGACTTTGTGACAGATGTGTGTGTGGGTCTGTTTATGGACTCTTTGTCCCTTTACTGATCTATATGTCTATCATATGTCAATATCACCTCATACCTGAATATAGTCCTTCATGATATTTGATTTTTCTAATAATATAACTGCTTAGGCTTTCAAATGACTAGTGTTAGAATGGTATGTCTTTTTCTACCCTTACATTCTAGTCTTGATGTATCCTTATACTTAAAGTCAGTTTTTTAAAAAAATTACACTTCTTGGGGTGACATTTTAAATACAATGATATAGATTTCAACTGTGCAATTTAATGATGCATCATCTGTGTATTGCATTAAATTTGATGCCATAGAGTGGGGTGTTGTGGTCATCCCATAGAGATAGAATGGATAGCCTCGTGATCCAACCACACATGCGCCAAGAAGGTATGAGGAGATTGATTACGTACATCATGAGGTTTTCTGGGGAGAGCACGGCAAGGTATCCAGATTCAAAGTTGCAAGAGGGCCTTTACTGTGGCAGGGATTTGGGCTTGGGTGAGGGAGGGACCCTTGGGCCAGGTTCAGACTGGCTTGCTTGGTTTGCACTTCCTGCAACGGCCCAGGGAGGGAGCTCAAGAGCTTCCTTACCAGCCAGCCCAACGTGGCTCTCTGGCACACCCAAAACCCAATATGGGCTTAACTCCTCCTGCGTTGGGGTTCCTTGGGGTTCTCTACTCTGGTGCTACCCACACTTGGCCTTCAGCACTTGTCTTCCTCCCTTGTTCTGCCCCAGGCAGGTCAGGGCTGGTGTCCTGTCCCTTCTCACAGGCATCTGTCTTTCCTTAGACTTCGAGCTGGTTGGTGGCTTTGCAACCATGGCTTCCCGATGGGCTTGAGAATTTGTGCATTATCCAGACTTTTCTTTTTCCCCTTCTTAGGCAGGAGTAACACTTTTTCCAGGCTTCTCTGTCACAGCAGAAGGTGGCAGGCTGTGTGACTTCTGGGCAACTCATGTCCTCTGGGCTCTTGAGCCAGACCAAGCCCAGAAGGTTCCTGCTGCCGACCTGGAATGTCCGAGCCCCATGCCAATTCTTTCCAGAGAAATCATGCAAATAGACATGAGACAGATTAGCAAATAACCACAGTTAATATGTGCACATGTGTGAGAACCCTGAACACATGAAAGTGTGAGGGACCCCACATGTTGGAGAGGTTCAGAGATAGACAGGGCACATGGGATATAAGATATCCTGAGCTAGAGGGCAGAAGTATCTCCTGAGCCCGAAGTTAAAGTTGCCTTTAGCTCATCACAATTCACATATCACAGAAGCACATATTGGGGTGACTAGCTCGGAAACACCACATAGTCTTTATATTAATTATGAGACCATGAACTATAACTACTTTCTAATTTTATTGAACAAGGAATTAACAGGGATATTTCTTCTTCTTCTCCTTCTCCTCCTCCTCCTCCTCCTCCTTCTTCTTCCCTTCCTCCTCTCCTCCTCCTTCTTGTCTTCTTGCTTACTAGTATTTGAGAAAGAGGAAAGATACTGATACACAGAGCCATTCTCATGCCAAGTGCAGTTCTCCCAGAGAGCTTGGTGAGACTTGTTCATACCTCTGACTCTGTTGCATCTGTGTTTTCTGTCTCCACCACTCACTGTGGTCATCTTTGCCCTCTCAGCATCTAGCTCAATATCTGCAAATGCACATGTTCAAAAATCTGACTAGTTTCAGGTTCTTGCACAACTTATAGACAATGTTCCAACCACAAACTTATTGAGGGGACACAGAGGTGGCATCTAATGACAAGTTATCAACAAAGAATATTAAAGTGGAAGTTGAAGTGTTTTATGACCACATAATCAGTTAGGCATGAACTTGTGTGCGATCAGTCCTGGGCTTGTGCATGGCAGTCAAGAGCAAGTGCATCTGGGAATGGAAACACCCAGGCCTGTGCAGCCAGTGCTCTTGGAGGATAACAGATCAGTGTCTGAGTGGCAACATGACATGCCACATAAAGTTTATCAACCTGTGCAGGGAAGGGAAGCGAGTAAAGAATGACAGGTCTGGAGTCAGGAAGGCAGAGTGTCTATCCCAGTTCTGCCCTGACCTAACTGTGATCTCAAGAATGGGAGTTAATTTCTTTGGAGTTTTATTTATTGCTCAAGTGAATTAAATTGTATAAATAATCTCCACAATTACTTTTGACAAAATATTGTTGACTGCTCCATATGAAACGGCCCACTGTCTAATTATAATGGAAAATAGTTAATCCAGACAGACAGAGGGAATTAAGGTCAACCACTTTAGCAGCAAAAACAAATTTTATTCACGTCCATTTCTAAATCCTCCTCTGGGTCAGTTTTAGGGTTGGACAAACTGAATATAAATCTGGGCTTTGAAAATAGATATATGGCCCTGGGTAGTTAAATTCCTCTTTCTGTGTTTTAAAAATGGATTTTGTAAGCGCTTCTACTTTATTGAGCTGCTGTGAGGATGAGTAGAATGCATGTTGTTAAAGAAACTGGAACATGGTACTCATTCAGTTGATGCTGGCTGCCCCTTTCTTCCTGTTACCACCCTCACCACCATAGTCACTGTCATCCTCCTCCTCCTCCTCCTCCTCCTCATCATCATCACCCACAGCAACAGGAGCAACTTCTAACTTGGCTTGGAACCCATGACCACCCTGTCTTTAGCCACCATATTAGAATCTGAGCTGTTATTTCATCAGTTCTGAAATGTTAGTGGATTCCAGGTTAGAGGGGCATTTTCTCCTTGATTTATATCCCCGCATCAGTATTTGGAAGCCAGTGTGCACCAATGAACCTATCAAGCCCATCAAGTATGCTCAAAGGTTCTGACTCACCAAGCTCACTCCAGCTAATCCCTGGGTTTTGAAAATGTTTACTTCTGATCCTATGTGTGCTACGCATTCTGCTTCTCCAAGCAAATTTCATCTCATCGCCCCACCCAGAACTTTTCGCTGCAAGGGGTGTGAGCTGAATAACTGGTTCTGAAATTCGCAGCCTTTCTGTGCTGGTGGTCAGCGGATCCCAGGGCCTCTGAGTGCTGGTCTAGCTGCCATATTTGTGCAGATGACTATTTGGAGGAGGTTGGGGACTCGAAGGGTGACCTTCCCACCAGCACCATTTATGCAACCTGGGACACCCTCGGAGGGACAAGAGACCAATGTATGATAGGCTTCCTCAGCCCTGGGGTGCAGGGTCCAGGATCCTCCACAGCAGCTGCTGTGGTGTTGCCTTCAAGGTCACGGATGTGCAACCCTAAAATAAAGGTCATTGCAGTGAGGAGAACCTGCAGAAAATGCCCTGAGTGTAATCGGCAATTTATCTCAAGGCGACTTTTCCTTTGATCACTATCAAACTTCTAGTGCCCTGAAGAAAATGTAAGCTTCACCTTTCTTAAAATGATTGTTAGGCATGAAATATAGTAAACCATTCCTTCTTGTAAAGGACGCAAGTGCCATCTTAGTCTCAAAGAAATGTGGCCTTCTGCATCTTAGGCAACATTTTGGAGTATGAATGTTTCTGGTTTGCATCCAAATTTTTCAGGGTTTTTTTTTTTTTTTTCTGTATAGAATAAAAATTTTATTTTTTGAAGTTTATTTTTAATTTAATCTTTATTGCATTTTTTCCTATAATCATTAGTCTTATACCCCCACCCCCTAGTAATGGTTTATTGGGATCCTTATGTTTTGTGCTAGTTTTCTGACTGCTCACTGGCGATTCTCCGACTGTCTCCAGGTGCTTACATGTGCACATATACATTACGTTCATACTACTATAGTTCCAGACCTTGAACTCTATCTTGATCATCAACATTTGGGTGTTTTTCCAGTTCTGGCTGCTTGTGTGCTGAATTTGGTATTCTGGCCTTTAGGATCCTTCTCCCTCCCTTCCTGTTCTTTTTTAAACTTAGGCTCACTATTCAGAGGAAATAGGGCCTGAATGTTCTTTAGGACCAAGGACATGAGCTCAGTAATCTGAAACACACGCCTTGAGCAGTTGGCTTCCGTTCCCTAGGGGTCTTCCTCTTCCTTCCCCACTGGAATTGCTGTAGGTTCAGCCTGGGCTGCAGGTGGGAGGCAGGACATGGTTCCTGGGACAGAGACTTGGTCAAGCTCTTTGCCATGGTCGGGGAAGAGGCTGTGAGGATGGCCAAGTGGGCCAGCCAGCAGGAAGAAGGGGAATTTATAGGAGAGCCATTTGTTTCCCAGCTAACAAGGGATAAGGGCTCCCTTCCTAATATTTTCTCTCAGGGATCATAACCCAGAAGCTTTAAAGTAATAGTATGAGCCCAGTATGGGATCTGAGCAGAGACCTGGGGTTCACATGATGCTGTCAGCGTCCAGCTATGTTTCCACATGTGAGCCCTCTCAGGACCCCTCGTTTCTCTCCACATGAATTTGGACCATCCCACCATCAGGAGCACCTGCCTGCTGTCTCCCTGCAAACTCACCCCACCCTTCCATCCAGGTACCCTACACCGTGCCAGGCAAGCGGTTCATGCACAGCGGGGACTGAGAGTGGCTTTTCATGGGTGGTCTTCTCCTACTGTACCTTGCGTTTGGCTCTTCACCCAGAAATTCATCATCTTTGACTTCCTTCTACAGCATTTACGGAGTCAACAGAAAGCCCAGACGAGGTTGCTTGGGTCCCCTAGAAGCACCGTAACACAGGGCTGCTCACTGGGGTGTCAGAGAAGAGGGGGATGCGGAGACAGGTCAGGGGTCAGCCTGCCACGAGCTGCCCATGGCCCCCCGGGTTGCAAGTCGCTAGAGTTTAGGAGAAAGAAACTTCATTCAAGTAGGAGGTTGGAGTGGGTGCGCCCCAAGGAGGGAGAAATGCTGGCTTCTTGGCCTGGAGGGGTTTTTATCTGCTTTCCAGAGGTGGGGATTTTAGGGGGGTCTCAGTAGAATAGTCATCAGCTTTCCCAGAGGTGCCCTGGCAGGGTCATTCAGGGTCTCCGCTGACGGGGAGCAGCCCACTAGTGGTTGCAGCTGGTCCTGACATTGCCCACCTGGCTTTGCTGCTTCCCTGTTTCTGGAGCTGAAATTCAGCCAGGCCTGGATGTTATCTCTAAGGAAGGTCAAGGAGGGTCAGAACCACATGCCAGTGATATGAAAGGTCAGGGGCTCTATACTCCATGATCAACAGCACGTCAGGGCAGGACCGGCCATGCTGGAGGGGAGGTCAGACACCAGTTTTGCTCCTTGCTGGGCTCTTGGGCCCTTCTGCCCTGGTGACCTGTATCTGGCTGGAAATTGCTTGACCAGTGTGTTCACCTGTCTCAGTTTCCCCATTCCACTTGCCAAGAAATTTTCCAAGCTTCCTACTTCCCTGCCTCCATGACCATGATAACTATAGTTAACATCCATTATCACAGAGTTATAATTCTTTTCTTGTGAAGAGAACTTTTAAGATGCACTCTTAGCAGCTTTCAAATATACTATATAATATTATTATTAACTGTATCCTTATTTTGCACATTAAATATCTCAGAGTTTTTTATTTTATTTTTTTTTGAGACAGAACAACTGTTTAATGAAGTATTGAGAGATGGCAGGGAGAGAAGAGTTGGGAATGATTCTAAGGTCAAATGACTGAGTCATAGGGTTAAACAAATGCTGTCACTGTGGGACTTCTCAGAGCCCATCTGTGCTGACATTCATTATCCCTTTCCAAGAAGAGGGTAAGGCAGGCAGAATGCTCCCAACATTTCACACCTTAAAAAAAATTTTGTTTCTTCTTAGACTAGCAGTTCCAGGCACACATTCAGGAAGCACTAAGTTCGATAAGATTTTATTTTCTTAATAACTGGAAGTTGATACCTTTGGCGACCTTCACCCATTTCACCCACTCCTATGCCCTACCTATGGCATTTTCCAGTTTCTCTCCATTATTTCTGAGTTTGGGTTTAAATTTTTTTATTTATTGGGATACGAACCAGCAGTTTGCTTAAATACAGAGTTTGAATTAGCTCAAATAAGCAACCACTTCATGCTTCTTTCCCTGCCTTTGAAAAATGCTCCTGGCCTGTTATAAACAGGATATGACCTTTTGACTTCAGTGTCACATAAGACTTGTTAGTTCTCACAGTTTCTGCATGTGAATACTTGCCAACTTACATTTTTGGGTATTTTTGAAATATACACCAATAGGAATCCAGGAATCCAATAACACCCAAGAGAAAATTACAGTTTCAAGTACCATCCTGCTATTTCTAGTATCTTTATGGGTTGGTTAAGAAATATTTCCCAAGGTTGTGAAGGGTGTGAAGATTTGACAGCATTGTTAAGTTGTAAATTATAGGGAACATTTTATTTCATCCTTTTTGCCAAGAATGTGGCTGTGCCAGTCTGCAGGACTACTTATTGTTGAAGATTCTTTAAGCATCAAATATAAAATGTCTGTCCAGTACAGATAGAGCTATAGACATGAATACCTTGAATAATGTCAGAACAGGGTTCATGAACATTCCTTTACTTTTCATGGAAGAGAATGAGCTCCAGTAAGATTTCACAAGATGACAGGGAATTGGTCTCATATACGGGCGTATCAGGAAAGACTGAACAGGTTCATACTCCATCCTCCCCTCCTCCACCCACCATGCTGCCGATACCCCCCTGGACAGTCAACCCATTCCATACTTTCAACCAAGTTCAACCCTGCCCCTGGTGATCTTCTATAACTCCCTCCCTGATTCATCTTGGTATTTCTGTCCTATTGTTTAGAAATGCTGATGTAGGCTCTCCCATTTCTGAGGACTATCATTCTTCTGTCTTGTTTTATCTGAAATTTGGACTTTCTCCTGGACAGCATGTCCCTTGATTTTTTTCTCAGGGGCAGCTTCTTCCTTCCTCATCTTCATACTGTGAAGCCAAGATGCATAGTCTTCTCTTTCTTTTATTCATGCTGATTTTTCTAGCCATTGCTCTTCCCCTGTCTCAATGCCCTGTTGTGTTTCTCGACATCCAGGTGGACCACCACATGCTCACCTATCATCTTCTATGTTACTCCTGATACTTAGTAAGTTATCTGTTGCTTCCTTACCCTTCTATGGGTTTTCTCTTCATCCTAATTGCTTCCAGTATTCTAGGGGACGTCAAAAGTTTCATTTTATCAGCAACAATTAAAAATCACTTTTGCTTTGTTTTACATCTCTATTCTAGTTGACTCTCCTTCTTTGTGAAAAAAGTCATTATTTGCCCTTTTGTTGGTGGGACCCATGATGTTTTCTTATCTATTGGAATATGCTTTTTATAGATAGAAAATTTAATTGTTGTTGATGCCTATCTGCAGAATACCAATAGAAATGTACAGTTCTAGAGGGATAAAGAAATGATTGCAAGGGGATGGATTTCATCATGAATATTTACTCCTATGAAGGTTATTCTTCATTTTCTTTCATCCCTAAAAATGATTACTGGTTCAATCATTTATCAACAAAGTCCAAGATTCTGTTAGATGAAGACCCCATGAATATTTAGAAGTATTCATTTTTCTCTTAATCTAAAAAGCACAGAAAATTTTTTAATGATGTCTCATTAAGAGATGTTGCTCCAATAAAAACATTTGCTTTTGTGTTTAATAACGATAATAATTTTAATGTGTTTAATGTAGTTTTCCATTTTATGCTAATAACAAGTATAGTCATAACTCAATCTCAAAGAGACCTTTTAAACATTTAGAGCAATATGGTCATGAGGAATACATGTCACATTTTAAAATTATGTTCATATTTTCATTGGTGAGGAGCATGACAAAGTTATCAGTGAGAAAAATTTAAATCTAATAACATTTAACTAGAATAACATTCTTTGGAGGAAGTGGAAATATAATTTCCATGGTAAAAAGGACCGATGTAAAATAAAAGGGATTGTTCATGCATTTTAAAAATGGGTGATATCATTTCACCATATGTGTAAAGGAACAATCATGCTATACCCCTTAAATGTGCACAGTGATGTATATCAATTACCTTTCAATAATGGAAAAACATATAAAAAGAGATGATAGTGGGTATCATGTGATTTGATTCCAGTGGATGCATTTAAAAGAGTGATGTAACAGTTTTATTTTAAAATTGCAATGATCCTCATATGATACAAATTGCACCCTTTTAACTATTTATGCTATGGAGAAAATTTTATATGTCAACCCCAAAATGTACAAGGGTTTCAGAAGTTGTGAGTTGTTCTGGAGCAGGGTCCAAAGACCCAAGGCCTGGTGGCTCTGTGCATTATCAAGTTCAGTGCAATCCAGGCCACATTGCTAGCGACACTGTGTGGTAGTGACTGAAACAGCAAATCAATAGTCCATTTCCTGGGGACAGAATTGATTTCCCGCTTTTCCTCTTTATAACAAGGGCAAGGCTGACCACAGACCCCAACTGGGTAAACACCCTGGGTGCTGGACGTTATTCAGAGAGGCTGGCCCCACAGCAGTATTACAGACAGGACATTGAGGGGTTACAGTTCATTTGATTATGAACAGGAATGTGGTCTTCCTCCCAATGAACAGAGGTCCTGGGCCACAGGCTTTACTGGTGACTTCTACTGGATAGTAGTAAGCTTGACACCAATCCTTCTGAAACTTATCCCAGAAATTGAAGAGGAGGGAGCATGTCTTAATTCCTTCTACGAGGGCAGCATTACCCTGTTATCAAAGCTAGATAGACACTGTTAAAAGAAAACTGCAAACCAATACCCCTTACAAATATTGATACAGAACCCCTCTTAAAATACTAGCGAACTGAATTTAGCAGCATTCTGAGAGGATTGTACATTGTGACCAATTAAGATTTATTTCAGGAATGCAAGGATAGCTCAGCAGAGGGAAAAATCAACCAATGTACTAAGAAATTAAGGAATAAAGGGTGATACCAGTAACTACACATTACCAAATTTAATTATTCTCATCCAGGACCAGAAATAGTATAGGATTCCAGGTGCTAAAGGAATCCACTTTTTCTTGCCCATGTGTGTTTTTGTTCAGGGGCCACGGTTGTAGTTGGACTCACTCATGAAGTTCTTGTATGATTGAATGGTATCTGGGAATCTTCAGAAACAAGATGTCTTACTCCAAAGTGCTGGGGTCTGCCCAACATGCCCAGGGGTACACAGCAAGGTTGCAGGTGGAGAGAGAGAGTGCAGGCCTCAGGTTAAGGCTGGGATGCTATCCCAAGTCCAGGGTGTCACCCATGCGTCTCCATTGTTTTAGATGAGCAATTTGCTGTCATTGAAATGAGTGTTTTCCTACATCTTACACTAATTAATCAAGCATGTTTTGTGTGCTTATTCTGTGCCAGTTTTGTCCAGGTTCTATGGAAGATTAAAAGTAACACGAGACAGCCTACCATGTCACTCCGCCACTCATCAGCATTATCTGATAGCACACATTAGTAGAGTAAATAACCTGAGAGGCCAAGACCAAGATGGTGATGAGGCTTATGTGGCCACACAGCTAGGTGAAGTCTCAGGCAGCTGCCCAGGAAATGTGGGACCATTGTTCAAACACAATGCCTCTCAAAGCCTTAGCTTCCTGCTCTGTCTGCAAGCTCTTCTTCAAGAAGCCAAGCAACTAAAGGGGCTGTTACCTTGTCCCTATTCACTGTGTAACTGCAAAGATGCAATTCTTTTGTAGTTTGTGAGGCAACCAATCAGGCCACGGAGCAGTGTCCTGACATTGGTAGTGGGGGATGGTTACGGAACCTCAGGATTTGGTACATTGCGGGCCTCTTCCCTGGCGGGTAGCGCAGTGCCCTCACCTCAAGCCAGGGGTCTGCTCCTAAAAGCTCAGAGAAGCACAGAGCCAAACAGCCCTTGGCTCCAGAATCAGACTCAGACCTAAAAAGGACCTTGGAAGCAACAGCAGCAGCAACAATATATTAAATTACAAAGCATGCTGCAAGGGTGAAAACTATACAAGCAAGTTCAATAGTTAGTAACATAAACAGCAGCATGAGTTCTCAGGTAGGTCTTCTGAGCTTCAGCCTCTGCTTGGGAATTGGGGGGTGGGGGGAGGGTGGCGGGGTCCTATCAGGCCTCAGAGATGGGGACACCAGGTCAGGGAAGAGACTCCAGAAAATCATTTACTCCACTTGCCTGATGTGCAAGTGCCAAAAATGAGGCCCAAAAGGTTTTCTCTGGGTTGCCAAGGAAAGGCGACTAGCAGTTTGAGCTTAATTGGAGGCACCTAAGAGACAGGGTCCCTCCTGGAGCTTGTGGGTACCTGTTGCTCCCCGCCACCCCCCCGCCCCCCAGTTCTCACAGCTCCTTCCTCTCCGCCCCCACCCCCTTCAGTCCTCCACTTAGTCACTTAGTCCCTTCCACTAAATTCAGCTCTTTCCTCCTTATCCTTACTTGGTATGCGATAGAAATTTTTGGTCTCCTTATACTTATTCAATCAAGTACTCCATTTTCAATCTTTTAAAAATTTTACAAGTCAATATGTCAAATATTTTATATTATCTCTCTAAAAAACAGCACATTATTTAAACTGTGGAGTGACCCTGCTTTTACTCTGTGATTTGACTACCCACCCCAAAAAGAACCTCTTTGTCTCCCTACTCCAGAAGCTCCCTTTGGATCCTAACCCTAGAAGACTTTCCCTCTTTGTTTTTCTTTTTAATTCTCCAAGGACGACTCAGTGACAGACACAAACCTCAGAAAATAGCAGCACATACTACTTGCTCTTTCCTGCTTTCAGCATTACTCAGTCGAAAATCTGCAATTAGCAAGGGGACTGCTCAGTGGTAACTCCTGTCCATCTGCATGTTCTCCGCGTAAGCCTTCCTTTGGGAAGCTGAACTTTGCCTCCCCGCCCCACCAACACAAACACTGCGGAATGCAGTCTCCAAGGCACCTGGAAACAGGGAGGGTGGTGCCAGGTGAGGGTGGAGGCCTGGTGATTTTTTTTTGTTTTTGTTTTGGAGAGATTGAGAAACCCAGAAAGCAGATCAGCCTGTTAGTCAAACCAGTGAGAAGGGTCTGAAACGTGGGCTGGTGGCTATCGGAGGAGGAGCTCTTTATGGGGACCCTGCAGATGCCAAGGTTTGGCAGCAGGGGCCGTCCATTTTATTTTGGACCCAATCTCCCAGGGTTTTCACCAAGACAGAGGCAGGAAGGCAGCTGCTGGAGAGGCTCTAGTTCTAGGGAAGAAGCTATCAGGTCTGTAGACAGCAAGAGAGGTAGGAGAAAACACGTGGGATCCAGGGTAGGCAAAGCGTTCTTAGGCGTGCCAAAAAATTAAAAAGCACACTCCATAAAACGAAAAGTTGGTCAATTAGACCTCATCAAAATGAAAAACTTTTGGTCTCTGAAAACCCCTGTGAAGAGGATGAAAAGACAAGATACCCAACAAAATGCTAGTATCTAGACTACTAATAGAGACGTCTCAAAACTCAACAGGAAAAAGCAAGCAATTCAATGACAAAAGGAGCAAAGGCAGGAAGGCCGATTTCAAGGAAGAGTATGTGCATATAGCAAATAAGTGGATGAAAAGGTGTCCCATATCATTAAGTGTTAGGGGAACGCGGATTGTCACTATGCACTTGTCAGAGTGGGTTAAATAAAGCATGGCGATGACACCAAATACTGGTGACACTGGGCAGGATGCAGAGAGCTAGGTCACTTATGCCCTGCCGGTGAGTGCAGCATGGTACAGCCACACTAGAAAAACAGTTTGCCACTTTCTTAAAAACAACAACAACAGAAAAAACCCTAAACTACACATGAAACTACCATATGACTCCCAAATTGGCCACTTATCCCAGAGAAATGAAAAGTCATGTTTACATGAAAGCTTGTACATATTTATAACAACTTTATTTGTAATATCTGCAAACCGTAAACAGCCCAGATGTGCTTCAACCAGTGAACGGTTAAGTGCTTGGTGGTACATCTATATCATGAGCATAGCTCAGAAATAAAAGGAAAGAACTACTGATAAATACAACAACTTGGTGAAACTCCACAGCAATACTTTGAGAGATAAAATGGCCATCCTAAAAGATAATTACTATGTGATTCTGTTTATCTGACATTATTGAAACGACAAAAGTATTTAAATGGGGAATAGGGTAGCAGTTGCCAGGGTTTAAGGGTGAAGCTAGGGTGGAGTGAGTGTGGTTGTAATAGAAGAACATCAGGAATCTTCGTAGCGGTATCTTAGCTTTGGTAATGTTGATATCCTGGTAGTGACAGGGTACTGTGGTTCTGCAGGATATTATCGTTGTGAGAAAATAGGTAAAGGATGCACTGGATTTCTGCATTATTTCTGAAACCTGCACTGAACCTACTATTATCTCAAAATACAAAGTTTATCTGAAAATAAACCACTTTTATTGCTGTATAAGTTTAATATAATGAAATGCTCAAATCAGTCACTTTAATCCATTTTTGACCAATGCAATTCGTAATCCTAGTAAGAAATGAAACCTTTCTTTTTTAAAAAAAAGATTTTATTTATTTTTAGAGAGAGAGGAAGGAAGAGAAGAAGAGAGGGAGAAAAACATCAATATGTGATTGCCTCTCATGTGCCCCCAACTGGGGATCTGGCCCACAACCCAGGCATGTGCCCTGACTGGGAATCGAACCCAGGACCTTTTGGTTTGCAGGCTGGTGCTCAATGTACTGAGTGACACCAGCCAGGGCTTAAAACATTTCTATTGCTCCAGAAAGTTGTTTCCTCCAAGGGGAACAACCAACATTTTGATTTTTGTTGCCATATATACTTGCCTGTGTAGTTACTGTTTTTGTTTTTATTTTTTATTTTTGGAGGGGGTTGCCTCCATCATTGACTCAGTGTAGTGCTTTTCAGATCAGCTCAGTGTTGCCACATGAATCAGTAGTTTGCTCCTTTTTCCTTACTTCTAGTTTGCTCCTTTTTACTACTGTGTAATGTTTGGATGTATGAATGCACCATTGTTTCTTTACACTTTTTCCTCTTGATGGACATCTAGTGGTTAGTTCTCATGTTTAAAACTACTATCAATGTTATTGTACAAGGCTGATTATGGGAATGTTTTTATTTCTCTTGGATAAACAGTTTGGAGAGGACTTGTTAGATCACAGGGGAGATAATGTTGAACGTTTTTATGAGTCTGGCACTTTCCCCAGAGTGGCTGTGAACATTTGCATTCCCACCAGCGGTGTAGGAGGGTCCTGGTGGCTCCTCATCTCTGCAGTCAACATGTGGTGTGGTCAGTCTTTCTTCGTTACTCATTCTAGTGGGTGTGAAGTGGTATGTCTTTGTGTTTTAATTTGCATTTCTCTGATGACTAACGACGCTGAGCACTTTGTTATGTGCTTCTTGGCCGTTTATAACTCATCTTCAGTGAAGTACCTGTACAAATATTTTGCCCATTTATTTAACTCTGGCTTTGGGTTATAGTGCTTCTTTGTGGATTCTAAAGACACCTTTTCAGGTATATGCATTGCTAATATTTTCCCCAAACTATGGCTTGCCTGGTTTCTTAATCGTGGCTTTTGGTGAGGCTTACAGGACATTTTAAAAGACCAGTTCCCTCTTGGTTTATGTTTCAGGGAATGCGTTCCTTTTGACTTGACTGAGGAAATATTCCAAGTGTACAGACTAAAGCATCAAGGCCTGTCCAAAGCTTGAAGTATTCATTGTTCTAGTCCTTGGCATTGCTTCTGGGAAATAAAACATAGTGGATTATTTTTCCTGGGTCTGTGCTCACACACTGTTTGGTCACTGTCAAGAGCTAAGTTGAAAGTTCCCTAAATGTTGTCTTTAAAACACTTGTTTTCACCTGGCACGACTACTTTTGAAAGAATTGCTTTTAGTAATAGTACATGAGTTATAGGGATTCATTTGAAAAGGTCCTGTCTTTTTAAAAACACCCTGTCAGAAAGTGGAAACTTGTGCGAATCGGTTGTGGGAATGACATGCCCAGGGTTTGGGGAGCCTGGGGGTGGGTGCAGGGCACATACAGCACCATGCATGTACGTGTTAGATGCGTGTTCTCGCGTCATATTACTGGCCCTGGGCGGGTCCTCCTCAGTGGCAGTCAGTGAGGCGACCTTCAGGGTGCTCTTGCTCAGGTCCCTGTCCCGTGTTCCACGTTGGCAGCTCCAGACCTTCCTCTCTGGCCTTATCCCACCCTGAAGGGCCCCCCTTCCCCTGCACCCAGTGAAAAGATGGCCAGTGTAGTTTAACACGGGGTTGTTCAGTGCTTACCAAATGCATGTATTTAGTAAAAAACCTAGCCCCTGCCCATGAGGAATTAACCACCTAGACAAAACTTGTAACCGTTATATGTGCAAATTTACTTAACTATGTATCTGCCCTTCTCTGCTCTTGGCTTGGGAAGGGCCATCTCTCATCTGTGTGAAGTTGGCTCTTCCTTCACTGTGGCTTCCCTGAGTGCCTCTTCCTGAGCAGCTGCCCCATTAACTGTTCTCTCCCCGACAATTGCCACTTGGCCACCAAGTATGGGGGTGCTACTGGTGCCCTGGCCAAGTGGAGGGAGTAGCTGGGGGCAGAAATCCAGTCTACACTCCCCTTTTATGCTCACAGTCCTAGGCTTTGAGGTCCAATAAAGAACAGTGTTTTTTTTTAATTCACCAAGGACATATTTACTGATTTCGGAGACGGAGGAAGGGAAAAGCAAAAGGAAGGGAGAGAAAGAAACCTCAGTGTAAGAGAGACAATAATTGGCTGCCCCCTCATCCCCCATGTGTGTCCTGCCTGGGGATGGAACCTGCAACCCAGGGTTGTGCCCTGACCAGGAATAGAACCCACAACCTTTTAGTGTTTGGGACAGTGTTCCAACCAACTGGGCCACCTGGCCAGGACAAGAAGGCATCTTACCTCACTTCACTGGAGTCCTGGAGAAAATTGAGATGAAGTCGATGAATTCAGGCTGATGAATAACAAAATATTTATGAGAGGTAAAATAGGATGAAAGACAGGGTTAGGCATGAGCCAACAATGGAGTTTCTATTTGCTGGCTGTCATATTAGACTGACATCCTACTGAGTCACAGGGGTCACTAAGCTCCCTACGGGGGTGCAAGGGCAGAGGGAAAAGGCCAGAAAGGGTGCTTCCTTTGGCTGGTGAGCACCCAAGGCAGGACACTGAAGGTCAACCCCTCTCCCAGGCCCACCAGCAGGCTATGGCAGGGGTGAGATGTGTCTGGCCATCTCTTCTGAGCCACTTCAAATTCTGTCACCCCCACCACCTAGTTGCTAGTGAGGCTGCCAATTCTGAATGAGTTCTAAATAATTTTGTGCCCTTCAGCTTGGCAGCACCTCCCCTCACATCTTGCTTCTAATTCCAAAGCTTTTCTGATGCCTTGGTATGGGATGGGAATGCTTGACGTGCATACCAGTGAGTACCTTCAGGGTCACCCGCGACCGCAGGGATGGAAGCCAATAAGTGAAGGCGTCCGTCATTTTTCCTGTGGGAGGACAGTCCTCACGTGAATTTTATAAGGTTCTTTCAAAAGTCCCTGTGATCAGTACCAGTGGCCAACTTATGATAACATAGGCTAGGTTTCCTGTTTCCCTATTCCACACTTCCTTTTCTTTTACCTCTATTTTCTGAGACAATTTCCCAAATAAATTACATACATGAAGACTTTGTGTAAGGCTAAAACTCTAGGAGAAGATGGAGGGAGGGAAGGGCGAGTGAGTGAGAGATTAAAGAAAGCCAAACAGTGTTATAGAATAGATGTACTTCTACCTGGATAGATAAATCAAATGAGCCCAAGAGCTCCCCTTCTGACAGGGAGAGTAACAGGGGTACAATCTAGGCCAAGGATGGAAGAGACCTCCTTGGATCAGTGCATTTCTAAGAGGGCAAGAAAGCTAAGAAAAGCAGTCCCATTCTTATTACATCTCAAGGGAGAGGAAGACAAGACGAAGAGGTGAGGACTGGCCCTCAGCATGGACCTGAGGCCTCCGAGCCTGGCAAACCCGCAGTGGAACTGGCTCACTTGAGGACACCCTGGCTCCGAGGAGAAATCACCTGGCCGGACTTGGGTCTCCTTTCAGTTCTGTGCGGATGGTTACAACTGCTTTTCTAAGAACTTTATGGACGTAGTGGATCTTTGGGCCATCACCTTAAACCTCACTTTTCTGGCCCCCGTGCCTTGTAGAATGATCTGATGTGTCAAAGGGAGGACACCTAGCGTGCTGAGGATGAAGAGGAGAATCGCTGGCATGCAGGACTCACCGATGGCCGATGAGCAGGGCACTCAGCCGTCACAGCTCGCACTGGGGCGGTGGGACCGACTCGGAGGCTGGGCCGTGGGCAGCATGGCCTCTGGGAGCAGAGGCTGTCACGGGGTGCTGGTTCTGGCTGGTGCACACCCCAAACGTTTGTCGTCTCCAGCCTGCGTCCCTACCCCTGATCTATAACCTTACTTCCCCGGCCTGAATCACCCCCCTGCAATCCCTTCAGGCAGGCAGGGGTGGCTCGCTGCTTCCACCAAGCTTTTAAACTAAAACCGCAGAGCCCTGCTCACTGAAGCTCATGCTTTGGCTCCTTTTATGGGTTGGAGTTACCTGCCAGCACATCGAATGTTTTATGCTCCACATAAAAATATTCGCCCCATGCACGAGGGCTCAGATCTTGGGACCAATGGGCCTTAGGCCAGGAAGCATCCTTTCTGGTCTCACTCGATGCTGTTAAAGTAGCTCTAGACTGTGCTTGGAAATGCAGGCAGTCCCGGGAACCTGAAGTACAGCACAACCAACACGAACACATCCAGTCACTCTTTTCAGACAGCGAGACTGTTGCCTGGCCCAGCGGCGAGGCTTGCGGCGTGCCCCCTTCAGTAGGGCATGAGCGGTTGAAGAACTGCAGCAAGCAGTGGCCGGCCGGAGAGTCTCAGGGACTCAAAGCAGCTCTGGTGACATTCAGTGACACTTAGAGGGACCTCCTCTCTGGGTCGAACTCACCGCCCAGCAGGTGTAGAGCTGAATCACTAAGGACACAACTGGAAAGGGAGGGGCAGCAAGTGAAGGCTTTATATTTCCTCTCCTGGGACGCGGCTCCACTCTCACCTGCAACACTGCCCACTTCCCCACCGGACGGCACCGAAGGTGAAGGCAAGTGTCTGCTTGGCGGTTTCAGCGAACTCGTTGTCAGAGGGGGACGGAGAAGAGCAGGAAAAGGTGGTGTTTGGCCAGGGGTGTGAGCCAAGGGAGTCGTGGCTTATTCTTGCATCAAGTGTGGTTTTGCTGACACCTGGGTATCCTAGTCCTAACTGGATTAGAATTTCTTCCTTCCACAGACGGGTAGTGAGTGGCAAGCCAGGGCTGGTTTAGAGGCTGAAATAAAGCATAAAAAATGAAATCCTGAACTGGAGCGTATTATGCTTAGTGAAATAAGCCAGTCAGTGAAGGACAAATATCATATGATCTCACCCATTACGGGACAATAATGAGCAAAACTAACAACAAGCCAAACAGAACCAAGTATATGAATACAAGGACTAGGCCTTCAGTGGTCAGGGGGAAAGGGGTTGGGGGGAGGGGGGAGGCAGAGGCAAAGAAGGGGAGCAGCTTAGACAAGAACCTAGTATAAAGGAACCATGGACATGGACAACAGGTGGGATTGACTTTGGGGGGAATGGGTGGGTGGGGAGGGGTCAGAGGGGAGCAAAAAGGGGATAGACGTAATACAACAACAATAAAAAAAAAAAAAAATGAAATCCTTGCAGGAATGGAGGCTGTTCTCTAGAGGGAGGGAGAAATCAGATAATAAATACATGTATAGTATTATAGTGTATATTATAATATACACTATAACATATGCAGTTTATTTATATTTATATAAATACATGTATATAAGGTATAAGGCAAATAAATTAGCACATACATGTGTTTAATATTTAGGAAAAATAGGTACATATAAATTTATTTTTAGTTATATAAAAGCACATGTGTCTACAAGGTCTGTCCCAAAAGTATTGCTGTGCAAGCTGTTTTAATGACATTGACATTGGCTCGATATTTTCAGGACAAATGTATATATGACATATATAAGTAGGGTAATAGAATGAAGTATAGCCAGAGAGATGTGGCGAGTGAAAGCCTCATATATGGGATGCTGCTGTGCAGAGAGATCAATGAACTGCTGGAATGAGCCATTCAGATATTTTTGGAAAGAGCATCCCAGGAGAGAGAGAACGTGCAAAGACCCTGAGGTGGAATCTGCCTGGCGTGTCGCAGGAATGCAGGGAGGTGAAATGGCTGGAACAGAGGGAGCTGGCAGGGGACTGGACGGAGAGGAGGGAGAGGATGCAGGGGCCAGATCATGAAGGATCTTGGTCACAGAAAGGAGCCTGGCTTCCGCTCCAAGAGAAAGAGAAGCAAGGGGAATTTTTGAGCAGAGGCTATAAGCAGGTCTGCAGTTAGTACATAATTAACTGCTATTTTTAAATAAACACCCTGTCTTTTCTAGAAAATGCAATGGAGGAGTGTAAGGGCTGAAGTAGGGGAAGAGTGAGAAGACTATTTCAATAATTCACCAAAGGGGGGATGGATAGCTTTGGCCAGGAGAGGGCCATGGAGAGGGGAAAATGGGTCGATGGTGAGACAGAGAACATGGGAATTTTTGATTGATGGGATGTGTTGCGAAGGATAAAGTGTTTAAGGCCGATGCCATGGTTTTTGGCCCGAGCAGCTGCTCAGGGTACAAACTGAAGAGTGTTGGGAAGTCAAGAGCCTGCTTTTGGATTTGTTAAATTCAAGATACCTGTTAGACACTCTGTAGAGGTATTAAGTAGGCAGTTAGATCCATGAATCTGCCATTCGGGGGCCATAGACATGTGGGAGCTAATGGCCAATCAGTGAGGCTTAGGCTGGAAGTTGAAGGAGGTCTCCTGCCTGAGGAGAGGCCCCAGACTGAAGATCCTGCCTAGGACTGAGCAGGAGTGGCCCAGGAGGCAGACACCCAGGAAAGAATGATGACCTGGACGTTAAGGGAGGAAAGTACTCGAAGATGAAGTCCCCGGGGGAATGAACGAAGGACATCTCTCTGAGGGCACGAGGGTGCTCAATGAGCTTGTGCAGCGCCCTGCAGTTAGAGGTGCCCCGTGAGTGTGTGTGGGACTCAACCAAACCAACTCTCCTTTCCTGACAAGCCATTGTCTGTAGATAATACGTATTCCAGCACCCAGTTTTTCTCTCTCAGCTTTTCTTCTTCTTGTCCCCCATTTTCACTGTTGTCATGGCTGCGGGGTGGAGGGCTTGAGGCCCCTTCTCACTGCGTGATCTATTCGCTGGTACTGCCTTACTTCCCTGGAGGGCAAGGAGAGGAGCAGAGAAGTTCACCCAAGCTGGCTTTACTGATTCTCGACTTGTTTGCTCATGAACGACCAGAATGGAAGTATTCTTTCCTTGTAAAGATGGGCTAGTGGGAAAGTATGTCAACAGGCAGAGCCTTTGTAACTCAAGAATTTTTCTGTACAGATTCCGGGATGAGGAGGGTCATAAATTCAGAGCACAAATATTTAATTCCTTCCGCTCTTTTGCTCCAGAACAATTGTGGATCACTTTTAAATGCACACAAATGATGGCTTTGAACTATTGGTTGAAAGGAATAGTAAATCTTCTATTCATTGGAATCTAAAACTACTGTGAATTGCCCTCTCTAGCCCCCACTCATATCTATTTTAACTTTATTTTTATTGTTGACACTGTAACAGGTGTCCCCATTATCTGCCCCTGCCCTTTACCCACCTCCACCCTTTATTAATTTCTTAAAAATCTTAAAATGTACTGTGCTCAGGCAACTTTAATTCACAAAATGTAACAGCTGATTCCATACATTATCGTACCTCCCGGTGATATGCTGAACTGTTTTCCCGTCTGTTCTCAGGTAGTGCTATGCACAAAATGGATTCCCTCAGCACAGCAAATGTTGAATTTTGCCTTGATGTGTTCAAAGAGCTGAACAGTAACAACGTGGGAGATAACGTCTTCTTTTCCCCACTGAGTTTGCTTTATGCCCTAAGTATGATCCTACTGGGTGCCAGAGGACACAGCGCAGAACAGATGGAAAAGGTAAGGAATGCCCTAGTGATGTCCTCAAGTCTGGAAGTCTCATGTGCGCCCCCTATGGGTCAGCCAAATGACATCTTTACACGAAAGAAACTGCCATCTTGTGTGAGAAGCACACACTTGGGCACATCGTATTTCTTAAACGTGGATAATGGCTTAAGTATTGGAACACATTATAACACAAAACATGCAATACATAGTCTCTTCCTCACACGTACATTTCCACGAGAGCTTTTGGAGGTCACCCTTTCAATGATTTAGTTAAACATGACAGAGACCACATGCGTGGTACTATTCTTGCTCTCTAGGTGTTTAATTTATAATAAAATTTAATTACACTTTAACAATGATCAACTTTTAAAAAATAGTTATTAGTTTTTTTGAACAATTTTTGTGTGGCAAGTAGTTATTGTTAACCCTATTTCATAGTTGGGGAAACTGAGACTCAGAGAGAGAGGATGACTTTTCAGGTTACCTGAGCTGAGGTTGACTTTTCAGGTTTCATAAGTTGATCAGTGATTTTTCCATCATATATATATATATATGTGTGTGTGTGTGTGTAGATCCTATATGACTATCCCTTAACAACTCCCAGGACACTCACATATCCTATTACTGTTTGTCCT
Organism: Noctilio leporinus; assembly: GCA_004026585.1. Classification (NCBI taxonomy): domain Eukaryota; kingdom Metazoa; phylum Chordata; class Mammalia; order Chiroptera; family Noctilionidae; genus Noctilio; species Noctilio leporinus. The sequence continues at coordinate 126,474 of PVIW01000010.1, forward strand.
TTATTGCTTTATTCCATATTTTGATGCACTTGCATGAAGTTTTTGCATTTAAAGTAGGAATTATGCTGGGAAACCATGTAATGTTTTATGTGGCCCCCTGGAGAAGTTCTGTCACAGTGAGTGGCCTGAGACAGGTCAGAGAGGGGAGAAGAGACTAGTGCGTGACAACTTTGTCCCTGGATCCTCATTGACAATAGTCCAAAGCATGTTGCTTAATCTCTCTTTGGCTCAATTACCCTAACAGGAAATGGGGATAATAGTAACTACTCATGAAGTTGTTGGGAAGGTTAAGTAAAATAGGTAAAACCTTAGTTCAGGAGTTGGACTATAACATCATTAAACATTAGTATGATATTGGTCTTTATCTGAAATAGAAAAGCAGACACTTGTCCCTGTTAACCTTTATACACTGTGTGCTGCTCTTGATGCCAATTGATCCTTCTTTCTCTTTCTAGGTCCTTCACTTTAATCATGTTGCAGAGTCATTCAAACCAGAGTTTAAGGGCTCAGCAAAGGTATGATAACATTTCTGATGAACTGTAAGAGCATCAGAAAATGATGATGCAAGGTTAAGGAGCAGAGTCCCACTTCGATCATTACTACGGCCTATAGAGTTAATGATGACGGTGATAAAGTCCCCGGATTTTATCATGTGGTTAATTATCGTACTTACACAAACTTTCCTGTTCTTTTATAAACTGTGTGCCATGAAGAGCCTGTCTGCCTCATCAGTAAAGTGAGACACTTTCCAGATCGGTGAGGGGACTAAGAAAGGACTCTGGGCTTTCCTACATAATTAGATGCCAAGAAAACAGGGCTTGATGCTGCCCAGCCCACTTATTCCTAGTTCTTTCTGGTGGGAGAAGTTCTTTTGACCTGAGATTTACGCAGACCTCCCATATGACAATAGTTGTGTGTTTGATTGTGATTGACTGACAGCATACATGAGTATGTGTAGGTTCACTGAGTAGTTGATTCATGAAACTCAATGTAATGTTAGCAGATTAAAGGTGATAGTTTGGGAACCTTTGCTTTAGGGAATATAGGCATAACCCCACTAACATTCCTGTATTCAGGGGCATTAAAGCTTCATGCTCCTGGGAGAGATAGATAATTGGGTGTGGAAGGCAAGTTCAGTGAAGAGCTGAAGAGCTGATGAAAAGGTCACAGAAAATGGAGATATTGAAAGGAGTGTGACAGAGACGAGAAATGATTCTATAGGCACAAAGGCAGCAAAATAAAACTGGGACAATTGTTCTGAGATTAGGATCTCTTTATGTATGATAACTTTTGCTTTAGAATGAAAACATCGGCACTGACAAGGGTGTGTGTGTTTTGCAGTACCTTTTAGTTCTGCTCACGATTTGTAACCAGAGTCGAAGGGTATGGAGATTACCGTGCTAGAGGAAATTAAAGAAGGAGAATGCTTTCAACCCTTCATTTCCTTATTGTTTTCATGTTATTTATAACTTTCCAATGGCAAGAAATCAAGCAACTTAATACTCTGTTCTTTGTTTACTGTGCTTTAGTGCAGCCAAGCTGGAAGAATTCACTCAGAGTTTGGAGTCTTATTCTCCCGAATCAACCAGCCAGACTCCAACTATACCCTCAGCATCGCCAACAGACTCTATGGGACACAGGCAATGGCGTTCCATCAGGTAAGTCCACCTGGAAAGGTGGTCAACAGCTTTCTTGGCATCCTCTGAATGTCACACCACAAGGTAATTCGAGTGTGAAGAATCACATGACATTTACCTTTACGAGATTAAATCTGAACCCAGTTCGAGATTCAGAGAAATTACTTCACCAACCCCCCCATTTAAAGTTATAAAATATCACATAAAAACTTGACTTTTGCAAAGTCACCAAAGTTGTTCAAGAACCAAGGTCAAAAGATGAAGCACGAAACAAAGCAGGTAAGAATTATCCCATATGGATCATAAGAAAAACAAAATCTGTTTCTTCTCTCTTCTTCCAAAAGGCCCTAAATGTCAGAGTATCAAGAATTAGTGGAAAGGATGCTGCTGGACTGAAAGCCAAGAGACCCAAGTTCTAGTCTCATTGAGACATGTGACTTTGGACATGCCACATCTATTTTTAAAATGAGAGGATTAGACCAAGTTTTCTTTGGCCAGCACTATCTATGCCACTTCCCAACTGCACTGGAATGTATAGTTCTGTTCAGCGTTTACTATGGGTCAGTCACTACCCCATACATTGTAGATATTAGCATACATAATTCTTACATAGTCTTAAGATATAGGCACAAAATTGTCATTATTCCTCAATTGCGAAAGTAGATCCTGAAATGCCAAGTTGACAAAGGTCACAGAGATAACTAAATGGTCAAGCCAGAACTGGATCCCTGTCCAAATCCATCCATTTTGCTGGTTTCATTGCGACATTATCTTGCTGTGATTGAGGGGAAATGCCAGCTTCAGTGACCAAGCTTTTGTGTGACCAGTGTTATTTGAATGCCAGCTGTGTGAAGCAGACTCGAATTTCTAATGTTCTTCTTTAGCCTGGAGGTGTCTTTCACTTGGCAAGGTTTTGATGGTCAGGATTTTATTTTAACTTGGGGTAGCCTGCCCTGATAGTATAGATATTTCAGCTGCGTTTCCTTCCACTGCTCTAACATGTATAGAGGATATTTTATGGGTGTGCTGGAAGTGGTGGGGATTAACAATCGTGATCCTTGGAGTCCCATTATTCTCATTCCTCTGTCTCCCCAAACAACGATCTGGATGTAACAGTAGACAAATGTTGATTGGGGATAGTGATGATAGCCTCTTTTCTTTCAGTGAGAAGATCCGTATCAGAATTACGAAGATTGTCATGATCTGGGTCATAAGATATTATTATCTCAGGCTTCTGCCTAGAAAAAGTCCCATCTCATGGGCTCTGGGCCATCACTGAAGCACAATCCAGCCACAGTGAGACCCAGCTCAGGACAAGAATCATGGCGAGGCCCAGATTTTGCTCTGAGCTGAACTCTCCTCTTGTTTTACATTTGATTTAGGTACAAGAGAACCCAGTTGAGCAAGTCCCATGCTAGGCAGCCACTTTCATACCAGCCATATTTCTAAGTCTTGTATCCCCTAGATGTTCACGGGGGGCATTGGGTCCTCCTGGGCAATAGAGACATGTCTCCAGGTCTCAAGAAAGGAATTGCAAGCAGTTCCATTTGGGCCCATGTAGATTCGGCAGTGGAACAGTCCCAGTTTTCGGAATCAAAGGTCATGGGTGTTGATCAGTGGTGGCTCCAGAATGCTACATGAGGAACAATTAGGGATTGAGAATTTGGTTAAAAGAGAGGGTGAGGTTTTTTACACTGAATTTATATGTTACATTTTATTTGGATAATGTATGTGAGTCATTAAAATATTTTTGTTCACTTTTTAAAAAAAAAAGATTTTAAACATTATTTTTAGAGAGAGGGGAAGGGAGGGAGGAAAAAAGGGAGAGAGACATCTATGTATGGTTGCTTTTCACCTGCCTCCAGCTGGGGACCTGGCTGGTGACCTGGCTTGCAACCTGGTTTTGTGCCCTGGCTGGGAATCAGACCCATAACCTTTTAGTTTATGGGATGATGCTCCAATCAACTGAGCCACACCAGCCAGGGCAGAGAATGTTATTATTAATTTTATTTGTGAGGAGGTAGAAATATACCATGTGGAGACCTAGCCTTCTGTTAGACCTCAAACAAGCACACCATTTAATCACTCTTGACCTTGATTTCCCTATCTGGAAACTTAGAGCAGTAACTCTCATTTATTTATGTCCTTTGAAGAGGAAGTGGAGGGACAGAGAGAAAAGGTAGGCACTGTGCTGCAATTTGTCATTTTGCTTTGAATGTTTAAAAACTAAGAATACCCGTGATATGATAGAAGTAGCAATGAAAAATTTCTGAACGCTCTCTTGGGAAAGTTTTTTATGCGATTCCATGTCTTTGAGTGGATTCTGCTTCCTTTCAGGTATGTGCATAAGTTGCTTTTGTCTGTTCATGATTCTAGCCTACACTTTAGCGGGAGGCATTTGCCTTCCTTACATTATTTTAGTGTTCTTATGCCGTCCTCCTTTCTTTTATAGCAATATTTAAGCTGTTCTGAGAAATTGTATCAAGCCAGGCTGCAAGCTGTTGATTTTCAACACTCCCCAGAAGAAACGAGGCGAACTATTAATGCTTGGGTTGAAAGTAAAACTAACGGTAAGGAAACGTTGCCTACGTGTCTCCAAACTTGATGCGTGCTGTCTTGATAAACTCCCTGAATCAGTACTAATGAGGAAGCAGGTGAAACCTGAAAGCTGACACACCGGTTAACAACACAGGAAATGAGGGACTATTTTGGAATGTCCCTTATCCCAAATGATCTAGCCAAGTGACTATGAGAATGAAAACACTATTTTTATGTTATAGACGTGTTATCATGCAATGTAACATTAAATTGAATTAAATGTAATTCTACTTTTCCCAATTATAATATAGAAACACCAATGTTTCCCCTTTTTCCTCTCCTCCCCTTTCTCTAAAAGTAAATAAATAAAATCTTTAAAAAATTAACATGTAAGTGAATTATTAAATAAAGATAATACTCTAAATGAGTACACAGCATGTGGATCCCTGATTCACATCCATGGCTGACAACACTTATCGATCTGTTCATTTGTGCTAAATATTTTCAAAGAGACTTCTATGTGCCAGGCACTGTTCTAGGCTCTAGGACACTAAATTAAAGAAGCAAAACTCCCTACTATCATGGAGTTAACATCCTAGTGTTCATATATATATATATATATATATATATATGTATATATGCAGAGAGAGCACATAATGTTAACTATTGTGTTAGCTATTGTGACTATCTAACCATCTATTATTAATAACTTCAAATCCAAATATATTATCTATTCTTCTTTTGTTATATTACAAGGAAAAATTGCAAACCTCTTTGGAAAGGGCACGATTGACCCTTCTTCTATCCTGGTCTTGGTGAATGCCATATATTTCAAAGGACAATGGCAGAATAAATTTCAGGAGCGAGATACGATTAAAACCCCCTTTCAGCTAAGGGAGGTATGTAATTCATTTTCTGATCCATGATAAATGTCGGATACTGCAATGTTTGTTAAGGACAATCAGAAGGTTCTAATGAAAATAAGGGTCTTAATTTCCCTGGGTTCCTTTAATTGTGTGTTCTATAAACTTATTTCCACTTTTCCTTATGAAGTGACAGTAGCCCTTCTCACGGGGCAGCTCAGTGAAGCCTTTGGCACTGTGTGCCCTGCAGGAGAAAAAAGCCTGTTTCCTTTCTTGCTGTTCTGTCTGTGTGTTCTTTTCATGCATATTGGGGTTATTTCTCTGGTGGCATAACACAGTTATATATTCTTTTTCTCTTAAAAATTCTCTAATTGAGTTAAAAAGTGAAACATTTTTTCATATAACTCATGGGGAAACTTTGGCTTTGTTTTGGGGAGATATATATATATATATACACACACTATATACATGTGTGTATGTGTATGTATACCTATATCTATCTATCTATATGCTTTTATTGCTATAGTTATTATTTGAACTCTTCAGGCTCTAACAAGGACTTATTTTGAAATTAAAAAAAAAGTATACATAACCTTTGCAGAGAAAGTAAGGACGTATTTTGTAGTTGAGGGTTTACCCATGCATTTAGAATGTCACGCAAGAAGATCAGTTACATATATGCATGCACATATGTAACGACCATCTAATTACAGTCTTTAAAAACATAGGGGAAGAGTGTGACTGTGGACATGATGTACCGGCTGGGAACATTTAAATTGGCCTTCATCAAGGACCCGCAGATGCAGGTGCTGGAGCTACCCTATGTGAACCATGAACTAAGCATGACCATCCTACTGCCAGTGGGCACAGCTACTCTCGAACAGGTAACGTCACAGGAACGCTAACCGTAGGGGAAGCATGTGTGCATGTACACATACACGCGCACATACTCCCGCACATTGTGTGCGTCCCATGACCTCAGTCTAGCCCCTCACTCCAGGTGTAGCAGCATCGCCCTAGGGACTGTGGGAGGAAAGAGAGCCTCCTGGTCCCACCTTCAGGATAATTATTTAGGGAAAACAACCTATTTTTATATTAAAAGGGCACCTGGAAGCAGAAGTGCCAAGGTGTATTGGTCCTTGGACCCTTGGGAAACATCTTGGTAATGAAATTATAATGCTCCCATTCGATGGGAAACTGATGAAACCATCTTCCTCTCAGGAGCAGCTTCTGGTCCAAAAGGAACGAGTTTTTGTGCACTAGGCCCCATTTTTCACATCCTGGATTTGTGGGGAAATGAGAGCCACCGCTTGAGGAGAGGTCATGGTGGTGGCGAGAGTGTAACTCCTCTCCCTGGCTGTGGGCAAAGCTGCCAGCACAGGGCAGGGAAGCCACTGATGTGGAGGGACCTCTCCGTGCTCAGCTAGTGCGACGGTTGCTAGGGGACTGGTCAAGTGGCCTGCACAAGGACGCAGCTGTCACTGAAACGAAGGGCACGTGAAAAGGTCTTCGGAGGATGAAGGAGGGAGGTGGCTTTGTGTCCTAAAGTTAAAGTAACTTTGATGAGGGCACGAAAGGACAAGAGGAGAAGACAGGAAGAGAAATCGCTGATGTGCTATTGTCAGGATGGTGACAAGGTGACGAAAGTCTTCAACTTTTCTTCCAGGAGAAGAATGACAGGGTTTGACTTGCCAGTTTGGAGCTTCGGGGAGGGCTTCAGAGAGTTCCAAATGCCCAAGGACAGAAGTGTGATGAGGTTACAGAAGCTCCTGGAACTGGGTGGAGCTGGAACACTCAGGGCTGTGAGGCTGCTGTGAGAACTCACAGCAGGGGTGTGGGAGCTGACTTGCTAGGTGGAGGCACCCAGGGTTCACCTTCAAGAGCAGACCCAGGAGGAGGTGAACATAGAGTGGGACAGGGGTCCCGGTGTCATTGAAACCAAATGCCTGACAAGCATGTAACAGAGGTTGCTATGAAATGGTTCAGATGTGACAACCAAGGAGAAAGGCTTGAATAGCAGAGGTATTAAAGAGAGCTTAGGTCCAATCTACACACTGAGTGAGTGAATTAAGGCATGTGCATTGGACAATTTTATGTATGAAATAGCGATGACAAGTAGACAGTAGAAAAGGGGAGATGTGGATGAATGCAAAAATGCAAGATTCTTTCCTTCTTTCAGATAAAACTTGAGGGCAGTTTAAAGGTAGAAAAGAGTCAGTGGAATTGAATCATTCCCACTGAGACTTATATAACGAACAGCAATTAATGCAGAGGTGTGTGCTTGGCTCATGTGGTCCATCTGTGTTTTGCCTTTTAGGTAGAGAAGCAGCTGAACATGAAGACCTTTTATAAGTGGACCAGCTCCTCCAACATGATGCAAAGAGAAGTCGAAGTCCATTTGCCCCGATTCAAACTGGAGATGAAGTATGAGCTGAATTCTCTGCTAAAATCCCTCGGGATGACAGATGTCTTCAACCAGTTCAAAGCTGATCTGTCTGGAATATCACCTGCCAAGGGTCTGTATTTATCAAAGGTCATCCACAAGTCCTACGTGGATGTCAATGAAGAGGGCACTGAGGCAGCGGCGGCCACTGGGGAAAACCTCGTCATGAAAAGACTCCCCATCCGAGCTCAGTTTATGGCAAACCGCCCGTTCCTGTTCTTTGTAAGGCACACTGACACCAGCACCATCCTCTTCTGTGGGAAGCTTGCCTCTCCCTAAGCAAATGGGTTTGGGCAAGGCTCAGAGTCCCAGATGAGGGGCTGGGACAGACCTGTGACTCAGAGCAGTCCACACCTCTCACGCCTCTGCACCTCAGTTTGCTTCCCTGCAAAATCGGTCTAAAATCTCTCCCAACTTATTTCAGTAGTTGGTGAACCCTAAGATTATGATAACTATGGATGGAGGTATATTTACAAAAAAGAAACTTTCCTGGTTCTTTTTTGTCTCTGGGGCCACGCTTGAGTGCTGTCTGGGTGACATAATTGAGTCACTGAGGAAAATTTTAAAGAATTACAGTTTCTTGACTTGTGTGTATCTATCTTGGATAAGTGACTGCTGTGCCTTTGGAAAACCAATTGAAGGGCTTCCACTTTGGTTGGACTTTTAAATGTTATAATTTTCTTGCACATGTAAATATAGCATTATGGATTTCCATTCAAAATTCTGTATTGACTCCAATAAATACATGAAACGCCTTAAGGTCTTTGAAGCCATTTTGGTGGAATTTTTGGCCAATTTTTTGTCAAGCCCTACATTGATTAATAGACTCTCCTTTTATCTCTTGCCATTGGCAGCACATGTTTCTTCTTTGTGTCAATGGAGAAATCAGGGCTCAGTGAGGCACCCAGCTGTGTAACCAGACATGAAACAGCACATATACCTCTGGCCAGACACCAGATTTGCTGCCCCAGAGTGAATGACTTTAAAAGATTCTGGCCATTTCATTATTCATTGATATTCTGGTTCATGTCTTGCGGAAAAGAGCACCTACTAAGTTTCAACACCATGTTGACCCATATATATAAACAGTGAATAACAAAGCGTCTCATTCCTGGTCTTCATAACCTTATATGGCAGCAGAGAAGGCTGGCTTGAGAAGAACACTGAGAGTGGTTGCCGTGAGAAGTGTTATCGGCAAGAAGGAGCCATGAGGACCTAGTGATGGGGGCAGGGGCTGGGTGGGGTGGATCTTTTCGCGGTGATGAGCCCTGGAAGCCATTTCAGGGAGTCACTTGCAGGGCTCACTTTCAGAGGAAAGTGACTTGATCATGTTTGCATTCTAGAAAGATCACTTGGGCTTCCACATGGCCCTTTTCACAATGGGAAACTACAAGAAATCAATGACCAAGGAGCATTTCCCATGTCAATGATCACTTTGGCAGGGCTGAGGAAGTTTAGCAGTGGGATAAAATGCCTGTTTATGGTTTATTTTGGTTACGTGTAGATAGCATCTTCGACAGTTTAGGTGTGACAGTGAACGGTGCCATTAGGATGCGTAATTGGGTGATGGAATTTTCCGATAATGGGGATATGAGTCAGTCACCCTGAATAGCTCTGATACATCCATGCCAAGAATTCCCGTCTGGTCCCCAAGCACCTTTGACCATCAATGTTAAAAAGACCCTTTGTTAAGGTATAATAAGGCTGTTGGCTGACATTTACCAGACTGGGATTTGGCCAGGTTTCCAAATTCTGTATGCAAACTACAGATTTATTTTTAAAGTACTGCTTTCTGTTAATAAAATCCTTGTATGACTTTGTATAGTCTATGCCTGCCAGACTACATGGAGCTAACACGGTCTCGGAAATGGATCTCATTGGTTATTGTAGGTCCCTTAGAATCCTCTGTCTCACTTCCCTAGTTCCCCAAATTCTGTCCGGGACTCCCCAACTCATGACTGGCTCAGTATGGAATCTGCTACTCTCTCCCTGGTAGTGATGAAGCCTGTGACTGTGCCAGCAGGTCCATGTAGGTGCTGTCCTCTGTTGGTGCTGCCTCTAGAACTGTGCTGCCCAGGACTCCCGGAGTCCCTGGAGTTGCTGTTCTTCCCCTAAGGGCCCACGGATTTGGGTTTTGGTGTGGGAGGCATTTCAGTGCTGGAAGTGGAAGCTGGGATGGGAAAACTCACCCCACCTGTTGGCGGTATGCTATTCCATGATTCTCAAGCAGGTCCCCAGCCTTGTTTGAGGATGGTGGCGAGGCTACCTGACCTGTCCCACGAAGGCTCTCCTCTCTGTGACCCAGGCTCGAGCGCACAGGTGGGCTTCTTTGCACGGGTACCCTTAGTCTCCAAACCTGAACCACTGTCCTTGGGTCACAGGCACGAGGAATTTTCTCCAGATGAACTCTTTCCAGGATGCTTCTTGGTTCCTCATACAAAAGACCCCTTGTGGGCTTCCATCCCACCCCTTCACACACACCGCACTACCTGAATTTCTGCATGACTCCCCCCCCCCCCCTTCTCATTAGACACTTACTGCTCTGGTTATGCGTTTTATTTATTTATTTATTTAGCTTGTGGAGAGTTTCTCCCCATTATTGTGTGAACTTGGTGAGGACAGGGTTTTAAATAATTCCTTTTGCTGTTATTGTCCCAAATGCCAAAAATTTCCTGGGGGCATAGTAGATACCCAATAAATACCAGTTGAACGAATTAAGGAATTCATTCCTTTAACACTTCAATGTTTTGAGAGCCTGCTATGTTCTAGAGCTGGAAAGGGAAGATCATCGGTCTGAATAAGATATGCGGGAGGTAATGAAATGAACTTGACCGATGGCAGAGCTGAGCTGACCATTGTAATAGGAATGTCCTAGAATTAAATTAAGACGGTTCCAGGCTGTACTGTGGAAACATAGTCTTTTCTGAAAAAGGAGGTGAAAAAACTTGTATACTCCCACACACGTCAGATACACACACACCTTGCGAGGAGCTGGGGAGGAGCTGGGCTCTGCACATCAAAGCTGCAGGTTAGGAGAGACAATGGCCGCGGCCCCCTGGTCTCAGTGGTCACAAAGGCAAGGGGAACCGCGACGAACGGAGCCCCACGGTGTTGACAGCAGGGAGCTGAGCTGTTCAAGTAAAATTATTCGGGATGGCCAAGAGTTTTCGGCGTCTCCGAAACAAAGCTTCATTGTGTGAACTAATGGAACCGATTTGGCCAGTTACTCAGCGGAACCTTACTCAGGTTTTTCGCTGACGGTGCCGGCTGCTTCGGTCGATCGGTGGGTCTTGAGCGCCTCCTAGTGGGTGAGGCAACGACAGGAGACGCGTCTGTGCGGTGGGCGACGGGGACCACGCCAGCAACGGGACTACCACTTGCTGAGGTATTACTACATGCCGCAAACCGTTTCAAGTACTTTACCGACTGGACCCCCACGACTCTGCTTCTGCCACAGCTCCTTTTAAAATCCTGTAACCCCCAAACCTTTTGAGCGGACTCAACGCTGGTTTAGACGCTGCGGATACAGTGCTGCAGTGCCCCATCCTATCACTAGGGGGCGCACTCGCTGGTGGGGGGAACGGAGGGTGTGGCGTGGCGTGGAATTTATAAATCTGGAATCCCACTGGTAAAAATAGTTCCTGGGCTATTTTCAGTCAGGCATTAGAAGTATCTATTAAATTTATGCTTGATAAATTCCTTCCACTTTGTATTTAACAGCTCCGTTTTACTTTTTTTATTTGTTCAAGGTATACAAAACTTGCAGGAGTGGAATAAATCAGATATCAGGGAATTTGCCTCATTCATTACGATGTCCAGGACAGTATCTGGCTTATAGGAGGGACTAAAAAAATTTTGATAATTGCTTTTCTTTCATTTTCTAAGTATTTGGTTTTGAAGATTCCTTTTATTTTGAACAAATTTTGGTCTTACAGAAAAATTACCTAGTAAAAATTCCTTTGCATCTTTCACCCCATTTCTATTAATGTTAACATCCTACATAAACACAACACAAACTGTTTTTGAATTTCTACCCATTTTTTTTTTTTTTTCTCCATTAACATCCTCTTTCTGGTCTGGGATTGGACCCAGAGGTTCATGGTGCATTTAGGTATAATTTCTACGTTCTACTTAGTCTGTAAAAGTTCCTTGGCCTTTCCTACTGCTTCATTGACTGTGACAGCTTTGAAGAGCCTGGGTCCATTATTTTGTGGAATGTCCACTGATCTGGGTCTGTGTGATGCATTCCAGCTGGAGGAAGGTGATGCACTCTAGGAAACAAAACAAAACAAAACAAAACAAAACAGAACAGAACAAAACAGAACAGAACAGAAGAATGATGTGTCCTTCTCAGTTCACCACACCAGCGACACTCACCTCATCACTTGGATAATTGAGTGATGCCAGGTTTCTTCATGGTCAGGTTGCTTTTTTAATCCCTTTATATTTAATAAATACATTTAAGGAGATTTTAAAGATTATGGAAATCCGGTACCTCCTCAAACTCTTATCCACAAACTTCAGCATATATTGTACATCTACTACCTGCTGTTTCCAGATAAGTTTTTAACTGATGTATAATTATCTCTCAACTGGATGTCTCATCACATATTTTTCAAGTGAGAAGCTATATTCTAAAAAAAAAAAAAAAAAAAAAAGGAGATAAACATCAACAATGATTAAATAGGATTTACCCTCTTAAGTCTGTTGAAAATATAAAGAGACTTGGTATATATAAAAATTTACCCAGTGGTATAATAATTAAAAGTAATAAGGGAATCATAAAGAAAAAATCCCCTCATTATTAAATTTTTCTCTAACTGTAACCTTGTTAAGATTATGCCAATATCTTTCCAGAGCCTTCATATATATATATATATATATATATATATATACACACAAAAATGGTCTTGAAAACCAAAAGTACTAGAAGTTATTCCAAGATACACACATTCTATTTTAGGAAAGATTATATTGCATAATATACCATGTTAAACTTGATTTGTGTACTCAATATATTTTAGACATAATATTTCTGTGTCTATAAACATCTCTACAAAGTAATTCTTTTTGTTTTTAAGATTTTATTTATTATATTTAGAGAGAGAGGAAGGGAGAGGCAGAAAGGGAGAGAGACATCAATGTATGGTTGCCTTTCACCTCCCTCCAGCTACGGACCTGGCTGGAGACCTGGCTTGCAACCTGGTTTTGTGCCCTGGCTGTGGAATCAAACCAGTAACCTTTGGGTTTGCAGGCCAGCGCCCAAATTAATTCTTAAGAGCCACACAGTATTCATTTACAGGATACAGCAGGATTTATATGAATAATTTCTCACTATATATCTTTTCCAATTAGTTTACTTTACAAATTTTAAATGTATCAGTTGATAGTTGGAGGTAATGCAGTAATTAAGGGGTTACTTTCCCCTTGATTCCTAATACCATCCTTCCAGACTTCCTGTGTACCTGACTTCATGAAAGAAGTCTATACTTGTGGGACAAAGACATTGCTGAGGTGTCTCTATGAATTTTGTAGACAACAGCCTTGAAAATTAAACTTTTTCTTGCACGTACATGAATTTGAAAGAGACTAGGCTCTTTGAATGTACAAAATGGGGCACTAAATATGTAGGATGCAAACCACAAGGAGAGCAGAACCTGTGGTCAATTTGGTACACATTTCTGTTGAGTATGAGTATGTACACAGAGGACAGGCTTAAGATCAGCATTAGTAGACGCTGCTGACGATATCATCCCAAAGTGGGCTTTCCAATGTATGCTTCCACCAACAATGCATGAGAAGAAGTTCCTATTCAGATCTTTTGCACATTTTTCTATTGGGTTGTCTTTCCTTTTGCTACTGATTTGTAGAACTTCTTTTTATATTCAGGATGACAGATCTCCATCAAATATTGCAGTGTCTTCTACCAGTCTTTGCTTGTCTTTTTGCTCTCTTGCAGGTGTCTGTCTTTGATGACTAGAAGTTCTCAATTTTAAAGGAAGTCAATTTATCAATATTTTTCTTTATAACTCATGCTTTTAGTGATCTGGTCAAGATATTTTTGTCTGCACCACGTTAACAACGATACTCTCCTTTATTGCCTTCTAGAAGGTTTAGAGTTTGTTTTCCATGAGACCTGCAATTGATCTGGAATTTGTTTTTGTAAATGCTGTGAAGTATGGTTTAAACTTCATTTAGAAAGAAAAGTATGGCTGTCCAATTGGTCCAGAGCCATTTATTAAAAAGATACCTTCCCTTCTCTCCTCTCACTTAATGGTAGCTTTGTTTTAAGTTAAGATCAAATTGGTTGATCTGTTCCTGGCTTTTCTCTTCTGTTTTATTGGGCTGTTTGTCTTTCCTTGCCCTCATATCATTCTCTTAATTACTGTAGCTTCGAAATCTGGCACCTGAAAATGTGAGACTGCAACTTTATTTTTATGCTTCAAGATTTTCCTCTTTTTTTATATAATTTTAGAATCAGCTTATCAATTTACAAATAAATACATATAAGAACTTGCTGGGCTTTGTTTGGAATAACAAAAAAGCTATGGAAAAAACTTTCTGGGAATTGGCATTAGTCTTTCAGTGCCTAGACATGATATATCTTGCCATTTAAGCTTTCTTTTATTTCTCTCAGCTATATTCCTCAATCTTTTATGAGGACATCTTTCATGTATTTTGATTTTTGGCTCCCTTTATACATGTCACCAATATTGATGTTTGCTAATTGGGCAGGAGAACTCAGTTCAGTGCAATCACATCTGTGTTCTGATTTCTTTTTCTTTTTCTATAGTATTGGTTGTTTTCCAGATCCTTGAGGTTGATTCAGGATTTTCTGTAGACAGGCATCCAATCCATTTTTGACTAGAATAACTCTGTTTTATTCACCAATTTATAACAAAGTCACTTTGGGGAATTCACTCTTCTAAAACATTGCTAATGGTGTGTATCTTGGAATAACTTCTAGTACTTTTGGTTTTCAAGACCATTTTTGCCAAGCAACTACTGACTCTAAAGCGATGTCCATTATCTCAGGAAATCTCCATTAGGGGCTGTCTGCTCTCATGTCCAAATGAGCTTCTAGGTTCCACCAACAGAGGAGAGTCCTAGAAAGCCACTGTTGGTCTTGCTGCCCATCCTGTTCCCTCCACGTCTGCCCTCTTTTTTATATCTAGGCATGGATCACAGGGTCACCACCCCTTCTCCCTGCAAGCCCACCACTCATGTGATTGATGACACAAACAAACTATTAGTAGTTAATTTTGCAGGGCGTCAAAAATTATGTGAGAATTTTTGACTTCATGGGATCCGTGCCCCTCATTCTTTGGTCAACTGTATATACTGAGAGCTTTACACATATTACCGAGGACCATTTCAAGCATCAATGCACTAAGTTTCTCTCCATTTTTCACATGAGGAAAGCAAGACCAAAAGAGGCTGACCAGCTTGTCGAAGGTCACCGGTGCAAGGTGAGAAGCAGGAGTTTCCTACTACCATACAGCTTCTGTGTTCTTCCTGCAGAAGTGCCCTTCCTGGAGGACATGTCCTGATACTGGGATCAGGGAGCTGTCTCTGCTATGCACCAGGGCTGTCAGCCTTCTCCAAGTTGCACATTGCCACGTGTTATTGACAAAACCATCCTTATGTCACAAGCTTATTGTGATATCTGGGACTTGAGTCATGTCATCTTTCAGGGACACCATCTGAACCCTAGGCGTTGGACCTCCATCCTGGACGGAGAACAGGATCGGCTGAGTTCTCTACGTGCTACCTGGCTGCCCCTCCTGTTGACCCTTTTCCTGTGTTTTATTCTTCTGTCTCTGATTCCTGACTCTTAACCTCTAATGTGCCCTACGTTCAGATCCACATGGTGGAGATGGTGTAGATGGGAATGTGAAAGGAGTCTTTTGAATGTTTTGCCTCTCTGGGTTATTGGGTTGGCTTCTTCAGGAACCCATAGCAGGATGATTGACAAACACCATAGCCCTGCTGTTTGCTTCCAGCTGACAGGAAGATGCCATGCATTTTCCAGAGCAGGCCACAGAAGCCATCAGACCCTCCTTCCCCAATTTTCCTCCAAGTGCCCCCTGGCAGAAGGGAGGGACTTGCCATGCTCTGCTTTGCAGCTGTTGCCAACCTCTCCCTGGGGTTGAGCCAATGAGACATCTGGGACATTTTTCCTGAACCTTGGCAGGGGTGAGGTGGGAGGGGTGAGGCGTTTTAGGAGGGAGGAGGCTGGAACACCTGGAGCCAGCAGTGAAGACCTCGGAAGCTCGGTGGGAGGAGGTAAGTGGCATTTTTACACATGCTGGGTTATTCTTATACCTTCTGGGCTTTCAGTGTCCTCAGGCTCCCTCAAGTTAACCAGCAGCCCCCAGAGCTGCATTTCCACCTGCTTCAGTGACAGTGTTTCCCAGCAGCACCTGCTGTCACCTGCCCCCCCTCAGTCTCTGCACCTCTTTTCTCCTCATGGCTCCTGGGTCGGGGGAAGAGGCAGGCTCTTGACAGTCAGACACCCTCTTCCTTGGGAAAACCATAGCCTCCTGCACTTCCTCGAAGGTGTCATGAGCCCCCCTTCCCCATCTCCATTCTCCACATGCTTGTTGTAAAGAGATCTTCCAGGTTAGAGTGACCGTGGATGGCAGTGTCTATTGCGATGGCCAGCATATGAGGTATAGGAAAACCAGCATTGTTCTTTGCCTTCTGTGGAAATACCTACCTGCTGCTGAACAAATCCTGATGCTTAAAATCCTGATGCACGCTGAATATATTTAGTGCTTGTGCCTGGGGTTTCTATCACTGGGAGTCACAACTGCATAAACATGTGTGAAGGAATGAAACGAAGGGATGTTTACAAGCTAGTCTTTTCAACTTTTTTTTTTTTTCATGGTGCATGGCCTGAAACCCTGGTGACAATGACAGGTCAACTCCTAGGTCAAAAACAAAAGCTAGAGAGCACAATGGCATGATGATAATAGTTCCCCCAAACTCTGCCAGCCATGAGATGCACCCCACTGATTCTATTTTCATTGGTATCAATGCTATTTGGCAGCTTTAGCAGCAATGGTGAGAGGTTTGAGTTTGTAGTTGTTGTCTTGTTTTTTTTTTTTTTAGTATATCAGGCATTTTTGAATACTTGATAAACTTATTTAGAATCAAAGGTTCCCCCCCACCCCCCCAAAAAAATAAATTAATTAATTAATTAAGCAGAGCTGGGCACAAGTGAGCTTTGGATTACTTCTGTACTGCAATTGTCTTCTTTACAGTGATTCCCAGCCTGGACTTGTTACTCAATAACAATGACCTGGAGAGTGGGCTTCTCATGTGACCCTGTTAGAGGGCGAGACACAGAGGACCAGGAGGGGCAACATTTATGTTTGCGAGGCCCCCGGATCTGTGGCGGTTAGGACAGAAATGGGAATAAGAAGAAACTTGGTGTTTAATCACAATTTTACCTGGAAGCTTTGGATCCAAGGTCTGCGGCAGGGTTTCCAACACTAACACATGATGAGAGAAGGTTATATTTATCCCAATAAAATCACAGCCATTCCTCTGTAGGGATTAAGTAAAACTCTTCAGGGTGATTTTCTCACAGAAAGGTCTCACGTCTCCTCTATGTCTGAGAAGTGCTTTGGAGACGTACCCAGGATGGAAGGAAACACTGAGTGCCCCCCAGGGAAGTGTGCTGTTTGCTTTGTGTTCAGTGTGTGAAGACTGGGCTTGGATTTGCTACATACCAAACCCAGTTTCCCTCTTTTACTCCCGGGGAACTAGTCAGTTTAAGTTTTCCTGTCTGACCCTGGTGGTGTTGCCTCTGGCCATGCGGACAAGAACAGCTGTAAAAGCTATAAAAATGCCACAAATGACACTTGGTAGGCACCGACCCTGTGGTCTTAGAGGCTCCTGGGAGGAGTGAGGACAGGGGTCAGGGTTAATGCTGGTCACAGGGTGGCTGAGAGGGAGGCCTGGCGACTCTGCTCCTGGGCCCTTCCCTCTAGCACAGTTCACCTCCCCGAAATGTGTCCTTTCTTCATCAGTGCAGTTGGAGCATTGTCCCCACTTAGGGGTCTCTGTGACCCCTCCTCCTCCCGGAAGCAGTTCTTCAGTATCTCTGGACAATTTTCAAATGTGCTTTTGGGTCGGGGGATACTGTGGGGGGCGGAGAACAGGGACAATGTCTTAACAATTTCTGAGTGCGACACAGCGTTTAAACCAAGGGGTTGAATTGAAGGCGGTGTTTCGGGCCATAGTTAGAGGCTTCCCGTTCTTCTCATATTTCTTCTGAAATGATGAAAAACGCGTTGTTTTTTTTTTTTTATTTTTACCTTTCACTGCTGCTTTTCTTCTCATTTCCCACCTGTTTTCAAATTTTTCTTTCCCGGGAGAAGTCATGAGAAATATTTGGACTAGAGGGGACATGAACAGGGACACAAATCATGGATAAAATAAGAATGATCCTAGATTCTTACGACTGGTGCCTTCAGCATGTCACGAGGCTCTGTTAAAGGCAGGCCCTGGAGTCTGCAAGTTAGCTGAGCAGAAGTCACTTGCGAGAACACACTTGGAAAGGCGACTTTGAGAGGCAAACGATGCTCCAAAGACATGTGTTTTGAAGACTTTAAAAATCCTTATTTGAGTCTTGAGAAGAATGGCATTTCTTCGTAAATGAAGAAGTATCAAGTTCTCTCTGTAAGAGAGAACTTACCAATATGCTACCACCCACGGTGGAAACAAAACATAGCAGTATTTACGGAGATGTTAGAGATTTGCTCGGGAACCTTTGAAGTTAAAAGCAGAGGGATGCTTTTTGTTTTTAACACAGTGCGTGGGGATGTTATGTAATGGGAGTGCGCTGGAGGGGATGCAAAGTGCAGACCAGACATACTTTCCCACACATGTTGTTACCTGCTTCAGTCTCAGGTATTAACTCCACTGTGTACCAGGTCCCATCAAATCATTATGCTGCGTGGGTGTGTGGGATGTTTCAGCATGCTGGTTAGGAATGTGTGTGTGTGTGTGTGTGTGTGTGTGTGTGTAGTGACTGTATAGCAGATAGTGAGTGCCAGTTGGTGACTGGTTTATCCCCAGACTCAGCTGTGGGACCCTCAGCAACAACACTCAGATGTGGCAATAAATGTAACCCTGTCTCTTGTTGAAGGTTTTTAAAGCCACACAGCCCTTCATTCCTGTATGACTCAGTGGACCTGGACCTCTCTCCATCTCAGCTGATGTCAGGGCTGGGGATAAGCAGAGGTTCCTGCCTCATGCTGGGCATCTTTTGAGGAGCTGGGAAGAAGATTCTCTGAGATTAGAAGGAATCGATTGTTTAGGGCAGTTAGACCTGGCACACTGCAGCTTCCTCCCAGGCTCTTGTTTTACATTTTAGATTTTTCTGGTTGTTTCCAGAGTCCAGTGTGTGTGTGTATGTATGAAACAGAGAGAGAGAGAGAGAGAGAGAGAGAGAGAGAGAGAGAGAGAGAGAGAGAGAGAGAGAGAGAGAGAGAGAGAGAGAGAGAGAGAGAGAGAGAGAGAGAGAAACAAGGACCTCCTTTGCTTCATAGCTGGCATTATAGTGACTTAAAAGCCTAAAAGCCTTCTTTTTCTCAAATTCTCTACCTCTTCCCATGTTAGTCACCATCACTATTTTGGAAATTTTTGTTCAATGTTAAGCATTTGTAACACCAATGGTCCATGTTCTTTGTCTAGGCACTTCAGTTAATCAGCTGCAACATGAAAACTTAGATTCTGGATTTTCTGATTCTAATAAAATCAGATAATGGTCTATTAATTCTATCTCATCCATTAGAGGTATGCACCTTTGCATAAACAACTGAATAGCTTAAAAACTCAATTTTCATCTGCAAAATAGGAGTAATAATAATAAAATAAATAGCAATAATATATTGATGCATGCAAGGGTCAATAAAGAGGCTAATTTGCTATTATCTTTTTCTAGATTTTGTTGGTGCAGTAGTTTCAGTTTCTTCAGGATCCTGTCCTATTTGCTTGATCATCCTTAACTTGCTCCCTTAAGTACAAGTAGCTTCACCAGGAGGGTGTGTTGTCATTGGCACATTCTCATGGCATTCTGTGTGTGTGTATGTGTCTTCAAATAACACATACACACACCTGCTTTGTACCATCTGCCATTATCAACTTTGGCCCATGTAGCAGACAACAAAGAAAGGCATGATCTATGTGAGTTCGACATGTCCACAAATATAAAATCCTAGACATGTTTTAAAAAGATTTTATTCATTATTTTCAGAGAGAGAGGAAGGGAGAGAAGCAGAGAGTGAGAGAAACATCTATGTGTGGTTGCCCTTCATCTGCCTCCAGCCGCAGACCTGACTGGAGACCTGGCTTGCAACCTGATTATGTGCCCTGACTGGGGAATCGAACCAGCGACCTTTGGGTTCGCAGGCTGGCGCCTTATCCACTGTGCTACCAGCCAGGGCACTAGACATTTTTAATAGTATCATGACCATGACTTACCCCACCAGACTAGCCACACCCACAACCAAACACCACTCACAGCAATTAATTCTTTTCCCCACTTATTTGTGCACTTCTTGGCTGAAAGTGCACATGGGACTTTAATTTCATAGCGAACAATTTTCTTGCTGTCTAGAACAGATTGGTTGATATAAAGTGAAACAAAAAGTCATGAATTCCTTTCTTAAAGATGCTCCCTGGTTCACTGCAACACTAAAAAATGTAGAAACTGGTTGTAAATGGCAGGGACTTATTCACCCAGTCCCAATTCTTTATTTGACCATTGGATGGGGTAGCAGTTGACTGTGGAAGGAGGTATGGGGCATGAGTCTCTAGGGCCTGGCCCATCCATGATGAGATTCTCATTATCTGGGTTCTAATATACATAACATAAAGCTTACAAGAAAATGTCCATGGGAACCCTGGTGCCTGTGTGTGATGGGCCCACTCACCAGGAGGATGAACACTACGAGGCTTTGGCAGAAAATCCACTTCTTCAAAGACATCTTACCAGGGTCCAAGTACACTTAGTATGAAGAGCAAGAATCTTGCTTTTGGCCAGGGCCTGAGAGGGTGTGTGTAAAACCTGAAATATTTAAGAAAGATTGCAACGGTATGTCAAGACTTGAGTGAAGTCAACATTAACTGTGGACCCACTTCTTGGTCAGTGACTATCAAGTACTTTTGATTGTGGCTCCCAAAAGCATTGTAATAGATTATGTGAGTGTGCACACATGAAGTAATATTTACCTCTCCTGTGAGCAATGCTCTGTGGCCTGTTTTATTCTATGCATCTGCTCTGTAGCCTGTTTTATTCTATGCTCTGATGTATCCTACTCTAGCCTATATTATCATATTTTACTGGATTTCACTTAAAAAATGCTGGCGCCTCTCCACTACATTTGTTTTATTTCCCCCAAAGGACCGTAACCTGCAGTTTGAAAAATAATGTTCTGGGTGATAATGAACAGTAATGACTCTTGTCTCTTAACACTGACAGATGGGAAACAACACATTTTCCTTCACACCGAAACACGAAACACGAAGCAGGGACCTAAGTGAGCACAGCAGGCTCCTTAGGATACTCATTTGTTTTCCTTTCACAGCTGATTACTTTCAAATCCTGATTTGCTTTTAATTTCACTACCTAGCTTTCCTCTTTCCTTCTTTTTCTCCCATTTTGACTTGCTCATTTTTATTGTTCCTGCCTTTGACCACAATCTCCGTTGGTCACTTAAGGGGCTTTCCTGTCCTCTGCAGCCCCTGAAAGGCCACCTGTGAGGCACTGGCTGCTTTCTGTGTCCCCCCAACCTGTCCCCCCAACCTTTCCCCCCACCCAATTGCCAGGCCTGACCAAGTCTTTCTTATCTTATGGGTCTAGGTCTTTCCACCCTTCTGGTGCTCAATGAACTCTGTTTCTTGGTTGTTCAGACATCACCGTCTGTGGCATGTTTCGTGCTGCCTTGTAATTGCTCATCAGTTGTCTCCTGGCCCAGTTTTAGTGTAGTTGACACTATTCTTTGGCTTTGCGCACAATGCCAAAATGTTTGTGGGATCTTCCTCTGAATAAGGTTGTGACATTTTCCTCTTCTCCCTGGTGATATAGTTTCTGTATCCTGATTCAGATCCTAGACTTTCCTCTGTTATCGGGTTTGAGATGGTTATGTGCATCAGTGTGGATCAGGCCGAAGAGATGTGTGGCTTCTTCCACGTGTTTATGGGCTGAAAGGAAATGGGAAGAGATCCTGTATTTTAAGGATCCTTGCCTCAGGCACACTCGTGTGGCAAGGATCTAATTTGCATGGTTTCCTTGGCATGGTTTTCACCTGTGTATCATGGCTGTCTCAGCCAGTTCCCATGATTAGTAGGTGTATGCAAGCAAAAATCTGCCTTGTTCAATAGATCAAATATCAAAAAAGGAAGTGGGCTTCTTATAATAGCATTTTAATTTCAAATGTTATATTAATTTAATTGGATTAATCTTATTTCTATGGGATATAATTTATTGAATCAACATTTTGTAAACTTAACTTTACCACAGTTGATGGAATTCAGCAAACTTAATGTGGGACCTACCACTTCTGAGAATAGTCACCAACAAAAGGAGATCCTTTCGTCCTATTTTTAGTGTATACTCTGTTAGGGTAGTTCTCTTAGTGACACAACAGATAGGCATTGCCTTCATAGAGCCTAGAGTGTAAGAGACAGACAAACATTCAACTGATGAGATACAGTTAAGGTCATTTTCATATGTCCTGGGGGGTAAGGGTTAGATATATACTCGGGGGGGGGGGAGATAATTAAACTCATCCACTGAGTTAGGAGGGAGGAAACCATTGTATGAGTTGAGATGATACATGGACAGATCTGAGTTGTGTTTAGGAGGAGGAATCAGTAGCACTTGGCAATGGATTGTGTATGGAGATGTCAAGCGTCACTCTCAGATTTCACACTTGAAAAACTCAGCCGATGGAGTTCAATTTATGGAGATGGGGAAGTCTGAGGAGGAACAGCAAGTCTGGGGAAAGATCATGAGGGCAGATGGAAGGTGAGATGTTTGTGGGACATCAAGTGGGCATTGGAATAAAGGCATGAAAAAAGAGCTTGGCTCTTGAGATACAAACTTGGGAGTCTTCAGTGACAGGTGGTCTGGAACTGATGAGAAGGGGTGAGATCTCTTGGAGTGAGAGTGGGAAGAGAAAAGGGAGCCACAAGTGGAGCATGAAGGGAACATGAGGAGTCAGCAGTGAAGACTAAAAGGATGGGCTCTGTCTGACTTCATCCACCTCTGAAGAAAACAACTATGGCCGCTGGCATGTTCAGGAGGTTAAGTATCAGAGTCCTGAGTATTGTTGATGTGCCTCACACACTTATTCTGTGATTTTGACCATTTGCTCTCACAACCAAGTGCCGTGAACATGGACGCTTTTCAAATAGGCAAATGAAATATGAGTTTGCTTAATCTTTGCCTTTTTGTTTACCAATATTTAGGGAAAGAAAGAATCATTTAATGTGATGACCTATTTCACTACGTTCAACAACACGTTCTAGAGGGATCTTTATTTCTCAATTATCATGTATTGGTTGAAAACAAGAGCTATATAAATGTAACAAGAGGACATTTCTAATTAAATATTGAACTACTCCCAGGCCTATAATTCAAGCAGGTCATTGTAACTTAAAAATTTGATGAGGTTTATTAGAGTAGAGGTTAGGTCATATTCTTATTTTTAGATTATATGAAAGAAAATCAGTGGGAGGTAGGATCCAGCCATTGTGGTCTAGTGTTAAAATTATTCTTTCACCTTGGGGTATGGATGGGTCATGGTTACAATCACTTTGTAATTGTTTGTGGAAAGGCATGGAAGGGTGGATAAAAATCCTGCTCCAGGAGAACCGGGCACATAAACCTTTACTTTTCATATTGAAATGCTGACATTTTTTTTTTCTCTGAGATCCTCTAGAGAGTTGTTGGACATTTCGTCACCTTCCTGAGGCTTTGTGCTTCAAACTTTCTGTTGCTAGTTCGTTTTGGAACAAACACAAATAGCATGCTAACAAGTGGAAACAGCTCAGATATCTCTCAAGAAACTGTTCTGTAGGGTTTCTGTTGTTACTACTCAAGTATTTTACAAGTTTCAACCTAAAATGATTGTATGTTTGAGCTGGTCTAACATTGAATGTTCTTTTTAAATTGGAAAATAATGCACTTTAAATTGATGAAGGGGTCAAACATAGGCCTTTATTATTTTAAAATAATCCTGGTGGAGTCAGAAGCTAAATTTGGTAACACTCACATTCATCAGATGCTTGACCTAAGGGACGATTACTAGGCACAAATTTAAGTAGTTGATGTTAAGGTGTTATGAAAATATAAACACGTATGAAGACTACTTTAAATAATTGAAAGTCAAGAAAGGAGGTTAGGGGCTAAGGAACCATATGGAGGTGAGTTGCAGCTTTCAGCAACTACACTGATTTCGGGTGAGCGGAGCAAAAATTACTGATAATTGGGGGAAAACTATAGCTGCTTTTCTTGGGTAAAGATCATGTTCTTTGAACACATACTCACTAGATTACTAGGTTAAGGGCTCATTTTTGATGACTTGAATCTTAACATCTCACTGCGCCACGCACTGAGAATTCCATGACTTGGGAACAGGTCCCCAGCCAAGGGAGTTGGGAAAAAACAAGTTTGACCTGTGTGCTCCTAAATGGGTCACTACAGAGAATTGCATTGTCCCTACAATTACAGTTGTGTCGTCTTCCCCAGTTATGAAAACAGAAACTCTGCACACCATTGATATGACAGGCCTTAAATTGAAGGCAGGTCCGAAAGGGAAACTTACCCCACCTTTAAGTTAAAATAAAAGGATTCTCCCAAAACTTGGAGGACTGACTGATGGGATGTGCTCAGATGCATACAGCCTTGATTACCTGATTTAAAAAGATGCAAGTCTCTATTTTTTCTAGTTTGTACCCCAATTCCTCCATGTTTGGGGCTTCAAAGCCAAATCTACTTTCTCTCTGATTCATATTCAAGTAAACATTGAGTGACTGAATGGTTCGGCCCTTCCTTGAAGAAAGTCAGGTCTGTGCTTGAGCCTTTTATGTCTCCATCCATTTCTACGTCCATGTTCGCAGTTTCCTGCTCCTCCCAGGCTGTGAGCTGAAGTGTCCCAAGGGGCTTTTATGCTCATCTTCCAGGGGGTGCTATGGCGCAGCCCGGACACCCTCTTCTCCATAAAGTATCATGTGACTCAATGTGGTGTTCAAACCACAGAACTTGATGCCACTAGATTTTTTATTGGGATGTTTTTCTTGACAAATAAGTCTAAAATTCCTGGGAAAAAAATTAACTAAGTGAAAATAGTCAAGAATGTTTTGAAAACAAGAAGCAATTTTGAGGGACTTGTCCTATCAAATGCTGAAATATATTTTAATTAAACAGGTTCAATTGATTTAAAAAATGGGCAGATTCATGGAACAGAATATAGGTCAGAAATGTACTTACATAGTTATATCACATAGCTTGTGATGAATGGGAATCATACATATCTGGTGGAAAGAGTTTAAAGAAATAATAGTATAATCATTGAGCATTATTATAATTAAATATGTAGATTTTCACTTTATACCAAAAAATTATAGAAGGAAATAAAACTAAAACAACCCAAATTAGTAGAAGACATGGGTAATTATGTAATGGATCTCAGGGAAGAAGCATCTTTCTATTTTCTTGTGTTTTTAAATTTTTAAAATTATGAATGGGTATTGAATTATATCAATGTCTCTTTCATCATAGGTTGAGATAATCAGATGAAGCAGTTTCAACTGCTTCTTATTTGAAAAAAAGCACAGACTTTCTGAGTCCAATTTTTTTCATATTGTAAAATGGCAGATCTAGACTTAAATGATCTTTAAACTTTCCTTTAGTTAATTACATATCTGTATGTTAATAAAGAATTGGATTTATGTTTACCTTTCAGGCTGCTGACTTTATGGAATTAATTATTATTTATGTGGATATTTTAAAGTGATGCTGCAAGGAGAAAAATACTGCTAGAATATAATTTTAAAGTAGCCACTGAGAACCAGAACAATGATTTTAAAGGATAAGAAAATAAAACTCATAGAAAAGATAAATATATTGTTGACATTTAACTTTGTCAT
Organism: Noctilio leporinus; assembly: GCA_004026585.1. Taxonomy (NCBI): domain Eukaryota; kingdom Metazoa; phylum Chordata; class Mammalia; order Chiroptera; family Noctilionidae; genus Noctilio; species Noctilio leporinus. The sequence continues at coordinate 152,123 of PVIW01000010.1, forward strand.
TGGAACTGATCAAGGGTAAAGCTTAATGAATCTGTAGATTTAAAAATGCTGATTTTCTCATGAAAGATGATATTCAGTGATGAGGTGAAAAAATAGTTCAGGAAATCAAATGGGAGCATTTATTGAGCTTATTTGGAAAGTAGGAATTCTGTGGTGGAAAGGGAACTCTAATTTTCTTATTAAGAAATTCAAATTGGGTTTTTTTGTTTTGTTTTGTTTTGTTTTTAGAAACCTGTCCCAGTATCTTCATAAATATCATAGACTGGAAGAGTTTAGGTAAAAAAGGTCAGGAATAGGCAGTGGTGATAACTAAATCCTTTGGGCATTTACCATTCATTACTTACTCTGTTGTGACCAAGACACTGGGATGAAATGATACAAATAAGGGCACAAATAAGTGGAAATCCAGGATTTAGAATTCTGATGGAACAATGTCCTAGAAAGTGCCATTGATTTCACTCATTTAAATGTCTGAGAAGCCCTGGCTGGTTGGTAGCGCAGTGGATAAGGCGCTGGCATGCGAACCCAAAGGTCGCTGGTTTGATTCCCCAACCAGGGCACATAACCGGGTTGCAAGTCAGGTCTCCAGCCAGGTCCATGGGTTGGAGGCAAGTGAAAGGCAACCATACACTGATGTCTCTCTCCCACTCTGCCTCTCTCCCTTCCTCTCTCTCTGGAAATAATAAATAAAATCTTAAGAAACAAAAAACAATAAATGCCTGAGAAGACTGTATCACAGTGTTTATTGCCAAGTGAAAGCTGTTTATTCATTTCAAAAGTAAAAGAGAAGGAGAAGTGGAGAAGGTAGAGAGAGAAGGAGGATGAATATTGACATGTAAATATGAGATTAAAGTAATTAATTCTTTTGTGCCCTGCCCATAATGAAACAAAGAAAATGTCAAGAAGTAAAAATAGACCTAACATTTAAAACATTTAGAATGAATTAACCATGACACAACATGCAATTAAGTCATAGAACTTGCTACTACAAGATTTTATTCAAATAGATAACTTAGATAAAGATTAGATATGATAAGTACAGTTCCAAATTTCAATCTCTGCAGTTCAGAACAAACAGACACCAAACAAACAAATAAATCACAAATGACTTCTGCTCTCAGTGGATATTCTAATTTATTTTAGGATGTGAAGGAAATTTCTCTTGACTAATGTTTTATTGCTGTTCTTACTAATGGATTTTAACAATTACCTCCAAAAATAGTGCTCTTGAATAAAAGATAGAGATAATGTACTATGAATTCATTGTTTTTCAAAGAAGGTCAAGAAAGTAACCATATGTGTACTTTTAATAATTAATTGTCTTCATCTTAGTTGTGCAAAGAGAAACTTCAGGGGGAAAAGGTGAAAAAATATCTTACATCAATGAATGGAAGACAGTTTAGTGTAGTGAGAAAAATAAGAATTTTGGGGGTCAGCAGATCTCTGTTGCAATTTCTTCACCCCTCTCCCACCTCTTGCTCCTGCCTCTCCACACCCTGGTTACACCTAGCCTTGAAATGTAGGAATTTCCCAAGGAGTCTTCCTAATGAGCTTTTCGTCTTCTTGCTCCAGACTCTGCCTGGGAGTCTTATTTATCATTTTAATTATAACCTCTGTGTGAAAGGCTCTGAAATGAACACCTCCGTCAGCCACAACTTTTATATACTGACCTGAATTTCCAACCACTTTGTCCAACGGGATGTCCTTGGGCATGTCAAATTAACTATATCCAAAGCAGAGCTTATTCTTTCTTCGCCCTCCCTCATGTATGCTTCCACTGCTGAATTCTCTGTCCCTGCTCTTGCCATCGGCATCCATCCAGGCAACAGAGCCTGCAGGGCACCACCCCTCACCCTTGCCTTGCCAGGTAGGTGTTCACCCTTCACAGAACACAACACCCGCGATAATTCCCACTGGTGTTTACTCACTCTGCTCTCCCAGGAATGCTTCTCATCTTTCTTTTCCAAGCGCCAGATCAGATGCTCGCTCACTGATGAGGCCCACTTCCAATTAATTATGTCTTCCTCAGTTCCTTCATTGACTTGCCTTTCTGTCATGCCACTTATTTCAAGTGAGGCCCTTTTTTATTCATTCAGTAACATTTATTAAGGCTGGCACTATCGTCATGGGGGACAAAGTGAAATAAGTCTCGGTTTCTGGCTTGAAGGAGTCCCCTAGTATTTAGAATATATATAACATATGGTTTTACAAAGGTGGGAACCCCATGTTAAATTTGATTAAGTGTTTTTCAATCTTTAAAAAATGAAAAAAATGTTGTTCAGGAAGCTGTAGAACTACCACAAAACAAACAAACAAATAAACAAACTTTCTAAGATTGGTAATTGTGGCATTGAAGCTAGGTGGGAAAAACATCTCTTTCCTTATAGAGAGAACACAAGCATGGCTGTAAGAAGGCAGCACTGGCACCAGACACTGGGGTTTCCCCTCTTATTTAGGAAATCACCCCCTAGGTAGGTGGGGCATCCATAGTTTGGAGCAGAGAATGACCTTAGGTCTAGGTAGACCATTTTGTTTTATTTCCTGGCCTTTGTTGGGAAAGGTGAACATTTTTATTCACTTTATAGTGTGCCTTTAAAGAGAAGAGATGGCTAGTGGTTCATTTGAGGCTAATAACAGTAAAATATATTTCAGAGAAGCCTCCATATAAACTGCTAAAGATAGAAGATTTAGTAGTAGTAGAGAAAATGGGTCACAGGATGGAGCGGCAGTTCCCCAAAGTGCCTATTTACAGTTGTTTGATTAATTGAGACAAGGGACTTATTTGAAGGGTACATGTGCATGGGTCTCTGTAGGTGCAGTGAGTGAATGAAGGACACAGAAAAAAGTCTATTATTTGCCTGGTCCCAAGACTAAGCATCAGCCAGAGAAACTGTAGATACTAAGCTCTGGCAGATGTCAGCGCAGTTAGCATTTCTGCTGGATACTGCCAATAAGGCATAAGACTGGGGAAGGGACCTTTTTCCCATTTCTTAATGGGACTGAATGAAGGTGCTGACCCCCTGCTTGGGGTCTGTGATGGCACCAAGAAATAATAATCTTGCTGGGGACACTGGTGTTCTCTCAATGAGCACCAGTGGCAGTGACAAAGGTGAGGAAGCCTCCAACATCCCAGGGACTGAGTGTGTCAGTGAGGGCACCTGCGTGGAAGAGAGACATGAAAGGCCTGTGTGATGAGCAGACTTCATAGCAAGCGTCAGTTCTAGGTAAACAAAGATAAGAGATGGTCACATTTGCTCATTAAAACTCATGTGGCTTTATCTGTACTCAAGGGTAAGGCCCATGGAAATATGGGTTATTGTCATACGGCACAGGAGAGGAATGTGTATGACAAACTAGTTCTCCTGTCACTTTGTAATTGGTTAGTTGGGAGTAAACTACTGTAAACACAGCAGTGGGAGGGTTGTCTGGCTGTAAGTGTAGAACAACAGCAAGGCTGACAAGAGCTTTAATTGTACCCTGCCCTGGCAATTCCAGGAGGATTATCCAGTTTGTAGGCCACTCAGGTCCCTTGCCTTTTATCTACCAGTCATTTCACCACTTGGAAGTCCTTGATCCACATTGTAGGTAGACAATAGAAAGGATGTGGATTTAAAAACACCTCAGTTCAAGAGGGGAGGAGGTAGGGGGAGATAGGGGAAAAGAAGGGGAAGAGTTTAGTCAAGGAAATGTTATAAATGACCCACGGACATGAACAACAAGGTGGGGATTGATTGTGGGAGAGGGGGAAGGGTGGGTGGGGTGGGGGGGAAACAGGGCAACTATAATAGAACAACAAAAAATTAATTTTTAAAATTCGAGTTCATTCTAGTTGGTGAGCACTACAGTCAGAATACACAGAACAGGAAATCCATTTACTGTTTTGTTTTTCACGAAACAATGGGCTGCAACCACTGACTCAAGATTAGTTTTCCGACTTTAATTTCCTCTACTACCGTGTTGCGCGTAAACCATTGTGGAAGTGAGCAATCACTACTCTATTTGATTTGGGATAAGCTCCAAGATCCTTTTTTGCCTGGAAAAGCAGCAAACCTAGACAAAGTTAGAAGCAACTTTAAGATGAGGGTACCTACAGATTCACCATGGAGTGAGCATTGGCTGTGTTTTGGGAAACATTCAGTTGGAAACCAGGCTTGCTCTCCCTCTGTGCTTAGCAGGTGCAGGTGGGTACAGTTTCCAGTGCAGTGGTGTGATGCTTAAGCCAGGCCTGGAAGTCATGCCCCTGTGCAGCACGTTCTAGCGGCAAAGGTGGCAGCAACCGATCGTTGCCAACACCTGGCCACTTGCAAGGGGAAAATCCATTTCAGTGAACTCTGGCCTGGGCTACAGCAGGGAGGTTCTGGGTGTTGCAGATGTGACTTTCAACTGCCAGATCAGGAGGGTGGGGAGGAGGCTGGCACGGGAACAAGAATGCACTAACACCCCAAGTTTTCACCTCCTACCTGAAGCTGCTCAGCGCAGGTAAGCATCCAGCTGAGATTACTAACCTGACCGATGGGTCTCTGGAAAATTCCAAGTTAGAATATTTGAACGTGAGGAATGATGACAAAAATCATATTCAATTCTATTTTAGGTCCCTGTGCCCAGCACATTTGCACAGGATCAGGCTGGAAGAAATTAGACCCCAAGAGCTCAATGACAATAAAATTATTCACCCAACTCCAAGTCCCTGCTGTCCTGTTTTAGTCTGGTGATGGTCTGCCTCACAAACAGGGAGTATAAATTGAGGCAAGCTGGTCACTACTGAGGACCCTGTCATTTGTTTGTTTCTCTACCTTAAACCCACTGGCATTATAAAGAACAGAGATGGGCAAATTACCTCTTCAGATCTGATTCACACAAACGGAATGCACCCCATAATGACTTCCTTAGAGACTAGTTTGAAACCTGGGGCAAAGGTTAAATGCTTATTAGCTTCTTTAGAGGCAGTGCTGACTCTTAGTCACAAGGAAACCATCCCAGATGTCAGGTCTCCACATCAATAAGCAGGTGCTTGGGCAGGGTGTTGACCGGACCTGGGGACAGTTTAGAAATGCTTGCTTGATTTTAGTAGATAGTGTTTAATGAGATGACCACCCCGGCTTTTTTGGCTTTTTATTGTCATCTTCCTAAGCGCTTTTGTGGGTGAGAAGGGATCCCTTTGGGAAAGGAGATCAGATTCTCATCAGGTGCTTCTGCCAGATGCAGTGCGAATAGGTGGCTGATTTTCATATTCAAATAGGCTGCTCCCATCTCTCCTGGTGAGAGATGAGCTCACCAGAGAAGGTGGAGAGAAACGCAGAAGGGCCAATGATTAAGGCAGCAGCAGTTCTGGTGTTTCTCTGGCCGGGTTGCTCTTCTTGGGACGCAGCCAGGATCTTGGCAGGAGTTCTTGTTTGGCTCTGGAATCGCTGAAGGGAACACTGTGAGCCCTGGTGTCTGTCCTGTGTCTGTCTGTCAGTCCTGGTTTTATCCGGCATTTTATTCTTTCACTTACTGCTGCTCTGCTGATCCTGAGCTCAGGGTCCCAGACCTGCCCCCGCCCCCATCCAAAGCTGCTCTCAGGAACAGATCAACGACTAGTTATATACAAATAAATGCTATGGTCCTATCTCTGAGGCATCTTGTTTCTTCATATATTTTAAAAGATTTTATCAATTATTTTTAGAGAGAAGGATAGGAAGGGAGGAAGAGAGGGAGAGAAACATGAATATATGGCTTTTCACCTGCCTCCCGCTGGGGAACTGGCTGGAGACTTGGCTTGCAACCTGGCTATGTGCCCTGACTGGGAATCGAACCGGTAGCATTTGGGTTCGCAGTCTTTATATTTTTTAGTGACTTTTAAAAATTATGGAGTATAACTTGGATATATTAATGTGCACTCAATATGTGACTTTGGTTTAACAAAGAACATTGCCAGAACCTCGAAGCCCCCCTCCCCCATGTTTTTACCAACAAAATTCTCCCTCCGCACTGGAGGTAAATAGAAGCAACTGTGCCCACCTACACAAGCATCTTTAAAAATTCAATTTTGCTTGGTTTGATGTTTTCATAGAAGGAACCCTATTTTGTATTCTTTTGTCCCTGATATTTGGTTCCTTAACCTGACTTCTAACTGTGGCGTGGAACCCCATGTCTCCCATCATGGTGATTTCAGGTATCAATGAGCAGAAGGGGACATATTTTTGGAGTGTCAAGAACACATGCTCTGTGTCTCAAGAGAGTGTGAATTTAATGGCCGTTCGATGGTGTGGAGCCCGGATTTGGGGTGCCCTTGATAAGTCTGGAGGAAGCTCTGGGAGCTGTGGCTGAAGGCAGGGGACATCCCAGTGGGCATTTCACCAGGACTGAGGGTGTTTCCAGGATTTGGGACTTGGGTGCTAAAGCCAGGAAAGCCCCAGGCAAATTGGGTCACATTAGTCACCTTAGTCCTTCCTTCCACACATCGATCTCTATGCAGTGAAACCTTCACCTCTCCCAGCTCTTGACGCTGAGCTCCCACTCACACCTTCCCTGGGCTCCTGATGAAGCCGGCGTGTTGTCGGCCTCAAGGGATGAAACTATTACCCTGGACCAACTGGAGCAGTAAAAACCCATATTCTGGGAGGTGAACCCTGTATGAAAAGGGCTGCAGGGATCCAGCATCTGCTGTTGTAGGAAAACAACTTATCATACAACATAATGCAGGCAATGGGCACGGAGGGAAGGCGAGGAGGATGATTACTCAGGGTCTGTCTGGCACCAAACACCACGTTGGTGATTGTACACTTACACACACACACGTTGACACATGTAATAGATACAGACCCCCATTTAAAGTGAGAATATAATGAAATTGATCTGAATTCTTATTTTATGGATGAGGAAAGGGGGGCTCCAGGAAATGAAGTTACTGAGCTTGGGTTTCACCTTCGTCCTTCGCCCCTTTCAAGTTTACCTCGTACATGATCTAAGGAGTGTGGAGTCCAAATGGGCCCGAAAAGCTTATCAGGTGGAGCGGCAGCCTCCTCCCCTCCCCCTCCCACTTAACAGGAACAGCAGCTCTCACCGGCTTTTCTTTTAAACCACTTTATTGAGATATGATTGATCTGTGGTGATGGTTTCAGGGGTGGATACTCATCTTCCGTCTCAGCTGCTTTCAATGCGTCTTCCTCCAGATGTCTAAGTAACAGGCCAATTGATGCTGGTCTTTTTTGCTTTTTACTCCTAGAGATTCCCAACAGACTCCCTTTCACGGCAGCGCCATGTGCCCCTTGCACACACTGTGCCCCACCCTCTGATCTCCTAACACCCCGACAGAGATGGAGCCTAAGTTTTGTTCAGCTCCATACCTAATATTGAAATCATTGCAACCAAGGGAATATTCAGCACAGCTGAACTATCAAGGGTGGTATGACATACATTTCACCGGGTAGTCTCTGTTTCCTCTGGAGTTACTCATTATTATTTTTTCTGATTTTTGTTTGTTTGTTTTGTTTTCAAATGTTCCCACTACTAATGTATATTTTTCTGATCGAGACAGACAGCTCTCCAGTGTCCAATATGGCGAAGCACATTGTCCCTCTCATAGAATAGTCATCTTAGAGATCTTCAGGGGGTCAGCGCATAAAAATATGCTCTATTTGTAGTATTCCCACGTACAATTAAAGACAGGGTGGGCAAATGCTTGCAGGAATAATGTGTAAGGTAAAGTCAGAAATACCCTGTAAAGTGAAACTTTTCTAAAACAGCTCACTGATTTCCCTCAAATCCTGTAATCCCTAATTCCTCAACCTAAGCAGGGCTTCTCCCTGCCCCACCTACCCCTTGTCCAGCACTTGGCTCCCTTCCCTGCTCTAGGACTGCCCTGAGAGTTATCCTTCAACATGCTACAAAAGGAAAGCTTGAAGGTGAGGCTCTGCCCTGTTCCTCGTTAGATACCAGAGTTAAAGGAGAAGGAGAAATTGAACAAACAATAATAAAAGTCAGCGATTTAACTGGCAAAGCACAACTTTCCATATGTGAAAATACCACTTATACCACAATGTATAAATATCTACACACACTATATGAAAATACTTTGTGATGTTAATATCAAATTAAATAAAATGTTATGCTGACATTTGAGTTATTGAAAAATATCTATTTTGACTTCCTTGAATTGGATCTGTAGCTAATACTTTACCCACTTCTTCTAATTTGTTCTGTACAGGGCCTGAACACAATTCCATGTTCATGACATTATTTAAAACTGCCATGGTCACCACCAAAGGAAGGAGGGAGTGTCTGAGTCAGAGGCTTTATATTTCAGAGTAGTGCTAGGAACTCTTCCAGACTCACCCAACCAGCTGCTAACTTCCTCTATGAAGAGAGTCAGGTAAATATTTCTAAAGCCCGCCACTTCAAGTCTAGCTGGACACTTCTGAGAGAGGGAAGTGAATGAATTATAGCTGCTTCTCTGTATCTGAGAGTCTAAACTCATCAAACAATATCAAAATTGTTGCCTGGTCTTGTTCTCAGCGTTTCTATACCACGGCTTTGTCTATGGCTGAGTCTGTGTCATGTCCTAGGAGGCTGGCGTGCACCACTGGGCAGGGGACCAGAGACGCTATGGGCACTTTGTGGTCCATTGTTGGAATGATAACTAGCATTTAGGGAATTATGTGCAAATCTAGATTCTATATATCAGTGTTCTTATTTAAGGCATTGCAGGTTGAAATATAAAAAATTTTGAGGGTAGAACTGGACTTTTAATTGCATAGCAAAGTGCACATCTGATTAGGAATTTATCAATATTTGAAACCATATTTTTAAATTAGAAATGGAAGGATTTGAAAATATTTCTGTAAAGGAGTAACTCTATAGCAATACATTTAACTTATATGGTAACAACAAAAATTAAGCATGTTAAATAATAGTTACTCATTTTTTCCTCCAATATGTGTATTTTGGTCAAGAGAAGAATTTTTTCCTCTCAATAATGTACTATGAAATATGATTTTTTTCCTTGTACAGGCAAAATTATTATAAGATTAGATAATATTTTGATCAAATGTTTAAGACACTTAATTTATTAATGAAGTATAATAAGTTTGGGTCCCAGAAATATTATCATTATAATTTTGTTTTATTGAATGTGTTTTGTTCCTGGTTTTTCTTATGCTTTATTTAAAAATTACTTTTCTTTCCTTTGGTTAGATATATTTTTAAAATGCTTTAGTGAGTACATATTTGTTCTTTTGTGTTCATGATAGGAAAGAAGGGGTAATCCTTCTTCGTGTGGATTGAAATAGATCACAAATTAGCAAATAGACTAAGCTTTCATGCACTCTTAAATCCTGAAGTCTGTTTGGTATTGAAAAACCTTCATGAGTTTTATTAACTTGAAATTATAAATCAATTACATGTCAATGTTTAATAAGCTAAAATATTTATGTAGAAACATAAGAATATGGTATATTAATAGTAAAATATAAAATTAGTTGAAAGCCAAGTTTTTACCATGTGAAAAAACATTTTTCTTCATTGATCTGTTCAAACAAGGCTTACTGGATAATATGCTGAAATCTTTTCTGTAGCTCAAGAAAATTTATTTTCTTTTTTATTTTACTTTAGTTATTTTGCTAGGATCCAAGTCATTATATATTTGTTGATGGCCTGTTTTATGTTGCTGTTGTGGTTTTTTTTAAAAAAGAGCTGTTGTGAAAAGGAATTATAGGAGAAAGAAAAATCACAGTTTTGGTATCATGTTAATATTTATTTATCTTTCACTTGATGGGGATTAAGTCAGCATTGCATTTGCCAACAAGATTCAGACTTTATGTCAGATGAGAAGAAAAGAATCTTGCCTTTATTTCTGGAACACACAGTACATCAGCATAAAGTTTATACAATCAATTATGTGAAATGAACATACTTTTTGGTATTTATTTTCAACATGTATGAATAAGAACACTTAAAGATGTATTATCATGTGCCATTCATCACTTTAAAAGCCATTGCTTGAGAATTGATAATGGTCTAGGAATGTCTCAGATCATATTTTTCTATAATGATTTTTTTTCTAGCATGGTTTCTCTGCCATAAAATTTACCTAAGTGATTAAAAATATTTACTTGATGACCAAATACACCAATTTCTCTGTAGCTTCTCTACTCTTTGTATTGTTTTGTGAAAGTCACCAGGATGACCAAAAGAAACAGAAAACTTGTGATTTAGCCCTGGCCAGGTGGCTCCATTGGTTGAAGCATTGTCCCACACACCAAAAGGTTTGGGGTTCGATCCCCATTCAGGGCACATACTTCGGTTGAGAATTTGATCTTTGGTCAGGGCACATATGGGAAGCAACCAATCAATGTGTCTTTCTCATGTCAATGTTTTTCTCTATTTTTCTCTTCATCCTTCTCCTCTCTCTAAAGTCAATTTTAAAACATATCCTTGGGTGAGGATTTAAAAATATTGTGATTTAAAGAATTATTTGAGAGGATTTTTTCCATCCCTAGGGGTAAAATACAAAAATATCAATTTATAAAGCTACCAAGTAGCCTCCAACCTACATTGGACCAAACAGGACCCCAAACAGGGTCATTTAAAAATCTTTCAGGGCTTATTTTAAAGATTCTAGTCCATATTATATCAAACATACTAAAATATACCCACAATTCTCCATTTAATTTTCACCATAAGTAGTTTGAAAGGGTTATCATGATTTTACATTTAAAGTCACTCTCTTACCCTACCTGGTGTGGCTCAGTGTATTGAGTACCAGCTTGGGAAACAAAGGGTTGCTGGTTCGATTCCCAGTCAAGGCACATGCCTGAGGCCAGGTCTCTAGTTGGGGTGTCATTGATATGAATCCAAATTTCCTTCCCTTCACCTTTGGTTTCAGGTGGATTTTCCTTTGTTTCCCTTAACATAGCCTTCCCTTCTTTTCTTCTTTATTTGCCATACTCAAGCCTGTCTGTCAAGTCTGTGAGCATCTTTATCACCAGTGTTTTGAGCTCTGTGTCTATTAGGTTAGCTATCCCCTCATTGCTTAGTTCTCCCACTAGAATCTTGATCTTCTGCCTTTATTGGACCATACTTTTCTGTCTCCTCAATTTGACAGCCTCCTGTGTTTTATCTGTGTCTCAGGTAGAGCTGTCACATCTGTTATGTTGTTAAGAGGTGGAGCCTTAGGTGTTTGTCAGCGTGGGGCAGCCTGTTTCACCACATTGTGGTTCTGTATGTTGGGGAGGGGTGTGAGAGGGAATTATGTCACTTATTCAGCACTTGCCCCTTTTCCAAGCACCTCTCCTGCTTCCTGTATGAGATTGGTGCCCCTCTATCTGTTGCCCTGTCCAAGGTTCCCAGCGTGGTTGGGTCGGTGGCTGTTCCAGGATGGAGTGGGTCTATAAACAAATGGACTCTATTGAGAGACCAGCAGTTTCTTCCTCCCCACCAACCCTCACAGGTTTTCACAGTCATAAGCATTGTTGCTTTATTTTTCTCTCAGAGCTGGATCCATGAGCCATGCAGTCTGGTCTAGTACTGGAAGCATTCCCAGGTGTTCCTGTTTATTTTTTTTAATGTATGGCTGTGCTGCTTTCCAGTGGCTGGCCATAGCTGCTGTCCCACTGCAGTGGCTGTGCCACCAAACAGCACCACCAAACCACATCCTCTTTGTTCTGGTTTTGTCCCTCCTACCTGTTTGAATGAGCATTTCTTCTTTAGATCTTTGTTTGTTGGACTTACATGCAGCTCAGTTTTCTGGAATTTCTGGTTTTCTTTTCTCTAGTTTTGAGGTAGCTGACTTCCTTCTTAGTTGTAGAGGGAGATGTAATGTGTCTACATACACCTCCACCTTGGCCAGAAGCCCCTGAAAGCTCGTTTAATGTAACTTTAAAATTTTCAAGGCATTAAGCTTTTATGACTTCAGAGATGTTATTAGGTCACATAGTTATTAGCAACAGGGTTGGGATTAGGACTCAGTCCCTTTCAGGGCCCACGTCTCTTGGCACCTGCCACAGCATGGGGTGTGATAGCACAGAATATTCAAGGGGCAATAATCAGGAATATGTTAATTCTTAGTCTTAGACAACCTCTACTGTGATACTGGGATCATTTGAGTATTATTGAGAAAGTCTGCAAGAAAAAAAAGTACCAAAATAGACTCCTGAAGAATTCCATAGTGGGGGGACAGGAACAACATCAAGAATTATAAGATAATCTTATTTTCATTCTGGATTCTTGCTAAGATACCTTACATTCTCAAGTAGGAGATAGACCTTTGTGTTGGAAAGTCTTATGATGTTTGTGATACATAATATGGTCATTACATGTCTAGTCCTAAAAGAAGCAAAAAAAAAAAAAAGTCTGAAAATAATAAATACACTTATAGAAGCAAGGATGCATAATATTGGAAATTAAGATGGTCCTAAAAATGTTAGGATGTATAATATTCTAAGAAAGTGTGTGCAGGCTATATTGGAGAGAATAAGTAAGGAAATTCTGGGTGAAATCTCCCAGATTATAGCCCCTTTAACAGACTGTCTAGTGTTATAATATTTATTTTACTGCAAACAGTATTTTTTTTTTTTTGGTTTCAGCTTAGAAAGTTAGGTGATTTTAGAACAGACCCCATGAAAATGTCTGCTTAGGACTTGAAAATGAAACTACCAGAGGCCACTGGCTAGAAATGCCACATCAAGAAGAAATGGGAGGGGAGAGAAGGGAGGGGAAATGGGATGGATGGAATACAACAACAATAAAATTAAATTAAAAAAAAGAAGAAGTGGGAATAGTCTAAGGTATGAATTTCAGATCATGGGCAGAAACATAGAAACATTGCACTAGAGAATATTAATGTAAAAAAATGAGTGTATCATGTTCTTGATGCCAGAAGGGATAGTTTTTGTGTGTTGGCCACAAAGATACTGGAGCAAAGGAATTTTTTTTTTTTTTTGGTTCTACGTGATTTGATGGCTATATCCAAGACTAAAGAAATGAAGTTTGCAGAAAGTAAAAGAATATAAAACCCATAACATTCAGAGAAAATGTCCTTGAAATTCATTTAATTTCCTTCTTCTTCTCCAGGTGACACTCCATTTCATGATGGCTTCCCTTGCTGCAGTGAATGCGGACTTTTGCTTCAACCTATTCCGAGAGATGGATAATAGTCAAGGAAGTGGAAATGTGTTCTTTTCCTCTCTGAGCATCTTCACTGCCCTGGCTCTGGTCCGCCTGGGTGCTCGAGGTGACTGTGCCTCTCAGATGGATAAGGTCAGTCTCAGCTGTGGCTTCTGCTATCAAAGTGTGTTTACCAGATCAGCACCCCTAGCATCACCTGGAGAACTTGCTAGAAATGCAAATGCTCCCTTAGACCCATGATATCAAAAACTACGGGATGGAGCCCAGCACAACCCCTGTTTCAATAAACTCTCTCGAAAAAGTTCGAGAACCAGTGTTTGAACAGATATGGATGAAGAAGAAGAGCTTAAAGGTGACCTCTGTGTTTTGTCCATCCATGTTTGGAAGGCAGCATGCATGCAGTTTGGCCTAGTCACTTGCATAAGTGACAGTTGTATGGACAGTGCACTTTCATCACTCCCTTATAGAGGAGTTTTCATTTTGGATCCCATAGACATAAGGCTTATGGGGGTACAGGGGTTCAGATAAAGTACAACAGAAAATCAAGACCTGGGCATAGAGCAATTATTAGAATAATGGGGTTATGAGAGCCACAGTGAAAAAGGAAAAACTCAAAACTACTTAATTTCAAATAATTGCAGGATCAGAAATTATTTCTTCCAAGTCCCAATTTAGCTTCAGATTTAGGAATTTCTAGGTTATCAATACCTACTTTGTTTTACGCTTTGGTGCCTATGTGGTTAGCCTTAATCTTGCCTCCCAATTGATTAAACAAAATTTTCACTTTTTATTTGACTCCTTTTCATCCTTGCCTGGATTTAGTCAGTGAGTAAATTAAATTACTCCCCCAGAATGAGTAAACTAAAATAATTAAACACATTTCATCTGTAGCCATTGGTTTAACTCTCCCAGTTTATATACTTCCTCCAATGAGCCACTTGCTTTAACCAAGTCAACAGAGCAGCGCACATTTCATTTCTTCCCTATGGGCTCACACACACACACACAGACACACACACACACATACACACACACACCCCACACGCCCCACACATGTTACCAATGAAGTCTCCATGCCTTATGTTCTTTCCCCAGGTCTCTTCTTGTTCAACATGACCTGCTAACTGCTTTCCTTGCTCCTGTTTGCAGGTACTCCACTTCAACCCCGTGTCAGGACGTGGAAACTTTTCTTATACTCAGGTGAAGACAGTGCATTTTGTTTTGTTTTTTAGTTCAACTTTTTTTTTTTTTAAATTTTATTGTTGTTGTATTACATCCATCCCCTTTTTGCTCCCCTCTGTCCCCCTCCCCACCCACCCATTCCCCCCAAAGTCAATCCCACCTGCTGTCCATGTCCATGGTTCCTTTATACTAGGTTCTTGTCTAAGCTGCTCCCCTTCTTTGCCTCTGCCTCCCCCCTCCCCACCGACCCCTTTCTCCCTGACCACTGCAGGCCTATTCCTTGTATTCATACACTTGGTTCTGTTTTGCTTGTTGTTAGTTTTGCTCATTATTGTCCTGTAATGGGTGAGATCATATGATATTTGTCCTTCACTGACTGGCTTATTTCACTAAGCATAATACTCTCCAGTTCCATCCATGTTGTTGCAAGGGTACATGTTCCTTCTTTCTTTCTGCTATATAGAATTCCATTGTGTAAGTGTACCAAAGTTTTTTGATCCAATCATCCACTGATGGGCACTTAGGCTGATTCCAGCACTTGGCTATTGTAAATAGTGCCGCTATGAACATAGGTGTGCATAGGTTCTTATGAATTGGTATTTCAGGATTCTTTGGGTATAGTCCAAGTAGTGGAATTGCTGGATCAAAAGGCAGTTCCATTTTTAGTTTTTTAAGGAAACTCCATACTGTTTTCCACAGTGGCTGCATCAGCTTGCATTCCCACCAACAGTGTATGAGGGTTCCCTTTGCCCCGCATCCTCGCCAACATTTGTTGTTTGTTGATTTGCTGATGATTGCCATTCTGACAGGTGTGAGGTGGTATCTTAATGCAGTTTTAATTTGCATCTCTCTGATGACTAGCGATGCATTTTTTAAAATAAAACCAGGCTACAATACTAAATTTAGAAAAATTCGTGTCTCACCAATATATAGAATTATGCTCTTCTTTAAAAAGAAAGGAATATATCTCACTCAGTGTTCCACATGGTGAATAATTTTAACATAAATTTCTGATAATTTCTTTGTTAACTATGAATTTATCAATATTTTACATGTGTGTTAGCCAGGTTTGGGCAAGGTAGTGTGGAACTAAATATTTTATTTTTATCTTGGGTATTCACAGCCAATTTACATTAGTAAAATGAATTATTTAGTATACATAGTAGGCAAATTCACTTTCTTCTGTTAATAATTTTATTCTAAGGTTAATCATTTATTTTCATAAATCCCTTAATTAACTTTGATCACAGATACCATTGTGAGAAAGAGTAAGAAGCTATCAGTTTAAGTGGCATTTGTTTGCTACTTCTATAGTGTTATTATTTTTCAGTTCTTTTATCAAGTGTGTTTTATTTCCTACATAAATAATAATGTGCATGTCTTTGAAGTCCAAGTATAAATTTTTATAAATCTTTTTAATAACAGCAGGGACTCCAATCTCAACTGAAAAGACTTCTCTCTGATATAAACACATTCCACAAAGATTATGGATTCAGCATGGCCAATGGTCTTTTTGCAGAACAAGTGTTTGACCTTCATGAGGTAAGTTCTCTTGTCCTAGAAGGTGATTTCCATTCCAATCTGAATCTTGTTCAACCCAGCATCTGAGTAAAGGCTTGTATCTTTCTACTGAGCCATGCAAAGGTGGTTTTTTTCTTATCATTACCAATTATGTTCTCTGGTGTATTCAAAATATCACCATCCATTTTTGAAGTACTACTTCACCTGATTGATTCATATATTCAGGGTCACTAGATGGACAGACTCAAAACCAAAGAGAAGTTGTCTGCTGGCTGTGATGTGGAGCTGTCACTGATGTTGTCCATGGCAGCAGGGAAAAGTCTGTCTACTTCTTCTCTGAGCTTTCTGTCTACTGGGGTAACTCCATTATTCTCAGCCATGGCTTTTCATGTCTCCTTGCAGTACTGAATTACTTATCTTTTCAATAAGGTCTTTTATAAAAAGAGTTCCCAGTAAGAGACATAGCCAGAGGAGGCCAGCCATTGGCAGAGGAGCAGTTCAGCCTTGACGAGGAGGTGGGAAGTAGGTTCTCTTGAAGGCAACAGACTAAATGTTAGCATCACTATATGGGGTTGTATTATCAATTCATTCATCATAGTACCCAGCTCATCCAAAGACCAAAAGACTAGAATGTGTGTTGCTATGTTTAACCCATACTTTAGAGCCATCATCGATTGCTGTGCTAACCAGAAATGGTTAGTGCTATGTAAGCAGACACAGTAGCCATGACTCTCTGGGCATGTTTGTTCTCCCTTTTAGTTCTCTAATTCTGAGACGACTATTCTGTGACACCTCTGGATTCACCCCTTTTGCATCTTTCCAGTTTTCTGTGTTCAACCCAACCATTATTATCTCCTCTGTCTGTCACCCATCCATATTCTTTGCTCCTTCTGAGGACCATGCCCAAGTCCTTTGGCAGCCTGCCAATGATGAAGCATTAGGCCTCTTTGTTTTTTAGCCTTCTCAAAAAAATACCCTAGATAAGTGTTATAGGGGCTCCATATTTTGTGTCTCTACTCCCACTTATACTGCTGCATCTCTGAGGGACTGCAACTCTCTCAAATTCTAAGTTGATGTGTCTATCATGCTACTATTTATAGCAGACTCACATGGTCCGTTTTCTGGCCCTTGGTGTATATACAATGTCAAAGTGAGAGCGGGCCGAGAACTTGGATAGGGGAGACAAAATCTGATCACTGTTTATCAACATGAAGGTGATTAACAGTGGAGTTTATGGAGCAGAGCAGTTGATTCTTACCAATCAAAAGCCAAGTGCTTTATCTTCATTAAGAGTATAGGAAACTGAAGGTTAGCATGTAGAATTCGCCCTGGTATTTTTACTTGAAGGAGTGCCCTTCCCACAACAACTGGATGACCATCTAATATTTTCAAAAGTGAGTGACAAGGAACAGTCTAAGCATCATGATACCATAATGGTACTTTGATTAATGAAAGCTATTTATTTTTGAATTTTTTAAAAGAGGGGAAATGTTTTTTCTTGGTCACAGGATGGGGAAATTTCAGTTAGTACCCAGTACTTACAGGGACACACACAGTCAAAAATTTTTAATTCAACAACTCAATCAGGTGACTGCATCCAGTAAGACCACAGAGAGGAAGAGTATCACCCAGACCACTGACTGTGGAGGACAGTCCCGGATGGGAAGAAGGAAAAACCATAGCCTATAGGAAGATGAAGATTGTCAGATGAACACGCTTTCCTAACCTGAAACCCCGCAGTACTACATGTAACCAAAGGGCCTTCCAAATGAATGAACTGCAAATTCACTTTTTTAAAAGGCCATTCAGGTAGAATAAAAAGAGTACCTGGTTAAGAGTCAGGATTACCTGAGTCCTAACTCTGTCACTTTATTGCACTTCAATCATCATTTGATATGTCCAAACCTCAATTTTCTTGTTGATAAAATGAGAGTCTGTATGGTTCTCAAGTTTCATGGTTTAATTTATAATTTTGAATCTTCAGTATTCATTGAAAATGGACATTATGGTAGTACTGCTGTGGCAGCTAAAATTAAAGTGCCACTAATGTACCATCTTCAGTCAACAGTCAACAACCATTTCCTGAGCACTGACCAAGTACCAAGAACCATACCAGGTATGGTGGGGACACAGAGATGACAGTGAGATTCAATGTTTAGTTAACATTTAAAAACCAATAAATGTAATTCACTATGCTGAGAGATTAAAGAAGAAAGAACTTAATATCAATTCAGTAGATGCAAAAAATAAAATTCTCACAAACTAGAAAGGGAATTTCTTTTTAAAAGAATTTATTTATTTATTTTTAGAGAAAGATCAAGGAAGTGAAAGAGAAGGAGATAAACATCTATGTGAGAGAGAAACATCAACTGGTTGCCTCTTGTAAGTGCCCCAACTGGGGACTGAACCTGCAACCCAGGCATGTGACCTGACCAAGAATTGAACTGGTGACCTTTCACTTTGTGGAATGATGCCCAACCAACTGAGCCTCACTGGTTAAAGTTAGAAAGGGAATTTTCTGCATAAAATATTCTTGGTAAAATACCAAATGTTTTTGCCCTAACACCAGGAATAAGATGATGTTTTCTGCAACATTTCCATAACATTTTACCAAAGCATAGCCAATACAACATTGAACTGAAGGTCACAGACAGGAAGAAAAAGAAGTAAAATGTATTTGGATTGGTAGGGGGGAAATAAAGTCATTGTTCACAGATAACAATAGCGTATGTAGAAAATATAAAAGATTTTAGAAATCAGTTATTAGATTTAATAGTAAATTTAGCAAGCTTAATATATAAACTCATTTGTATTTCTATGCTTTATTCATAATTAAAAATAAAATAAAAAATAATATCCATAGTGACATTATAAAACACCAAATACCTGGGGATAAATATAATGAGAGATGTCCACAAAACAAAAAAGGCTGCTAAGATAAAAAATAATTTTAAAACAAAGGTAAGGTTACATTTTGTATATGGATAGGACACTCAACGTATGTCTATTTATAGAGTCAAAGCAATTGATTTTGGAGAAATTGATGAGCTTATTTCAAAATTTACATGGAAATGCAGAGAATTACAAAAAGTTAATTGTGAAGGAAAGGAAAAAACCCAGAGGACTTACATTACTGGAAATTAAGTCTTAAAAGCTACAATAATTAAGATTTGTGGCATTTTTGCAAAGACAGACAATAGGTAAGTGGACCATAGTAGAGAATCCTGAAACAGACACACACAGAGATGCTCTATGATCAATGTCTCTGCAGAGCAATCAAGAAGGGGTGATGTCTGTAAGAAATGGCATTGGTTCAACTGGCTATTCCTAGAAAACAATGTTGACACCAATCTGTATACAAAAAAGTCAATTCCAGATGGATCATAGATATAAATGTGAATGGTGAAACAACAAAGCATTTAGAAGACATATTCTTAAGACCTTGGCTAGGCAAAGATTTTTTTCTAAATCTTTGTTTTAGGATACATAAAACACCAATCATATAAGATAAAGTGGACAGGATAGAAGGCATTAGAATCAAGGATTTATTTTCATTAAAGGACATCACAAAGAGAACAAAAAGGCAAAGCACAGTGGCTGAACATATTTGCAATAGTATCAAAACACAGATCTCAAAAACAAAAAACTCCTACAAAACGATAAGAAAAGCACTAACAGCCCAGTAGAAAATCTTGAACTGACATTTTCCAAAAGAATCTATTTAAAAGACCAATATGGACCAATAGTCAAAATAGGTTTTCTTAAAAAATACTTTATTTATTTATTTTTAGAGAGATGGGAAGGGAGGGAGAAAGAAAGGGAGAGAAACATCCATGTGTGGTTGCCTCTCGAGAGCCCCCGACTGGAAACCTGGCCTGCAGCCCAGACATTGCCCTCCTGGGAATTGAACCAGAGTTCTTTGGTTCAGAGACAAGTGCTCAATCCACTGAACCACACCAATCAGGGCTCAATAGTTTTATTTCTTGTCATTTATGTTTCATGTATCTTGTTCAGGACATAAGCAGCTGTGCTTACAGGAGATTGGCAAGACCACTAGCTGGACTAAACAAAATTTATAGGCATAACATACACACATACGTGCACACACCCCCCCGGTGATCTAAAGCTCTTCTAGAACTTTCTGGAAGTGCTGATACCCTGCACTCATCAACTTCATCAACTTCTCTGGCCAGGGACTGGTTCTTACAACACTTTGTAGCCCGTGTCAGAGTGGATGCATGGATAGATGGTTTGACAGGTAGATGGGCTAATCAGAAGATGAAAAGAGCCTTTATTCATGGAAACTACACAGAAAGCCTTCTTTATAGAGGTCATATCATCCTGCAGACAGAGTGTGAACAACTAACCAATCCTCATTATTAGGGTTGAAAGTTCTATAATGTATATTAGGATACCCCTTGAAAATACATCTGAGGGTATGATTTACAATGAGTCCCATTTTCCCCAATTATGAAAATATTTCCCTCAAAATGTATATGTGTGTATTAGTTGTACTGCTGGTGTATTGCTAAATTAAATATTTCTTGAGCACCTACTAGTTCAAGGTGATGTGCCAGGGGCTAGGAATACAATATGTAAGACACATATGGTCCAGACTTCACTGAATTTCCTGCTTTGTGAGGGGCTTGGGGAATCTCAGATGTAAGTAAGGTGCAGTGTGATGACAACTGGTCTGAAAATGAAGATGAGAATTATTGGAGGACATAGGAGGGCCCAGGGAAGACTGCCATCAAAAAGAAACACCTATGCTTGGAAGTAGAAAATGACTAAGACTTGACTTTTGGAACTATGGGACATTCCAGGCAGGGTGAATGCTGTTCAAAGACCTCCAGAGAGAGAGGACACAGGGCACTTCTGAGGGGCTTCCTACAGTTGGCTTTGTCTGGGGAGCAAAGTATGAAGGGGACAGTGGCCAGAAATGCCACTGTGGGGTACAGATCATCAGCACCTTGCAGGCCAGATCCAGGGATTTGGGCTTTATCTGAAGTGCAGGGAGCAACCTTGACAAGTTTCTAGTAGGAAGGGGTGACATAAACAAGGGAGACACGTGGGAGGCTTGTGAATATTCATGTCAAGAAAGCAGCCATAATCCCTGTTAGCCCCCACCCCAGTCCATTTCAGACAAATTGTTTGAATTGTCCAGTGTCCCGCTAGCCATGGTTCCTTGTTTCTAGATTAATTTCCTCATCTTTGAGGCTGGAATGAATCCTTGGGTATGGTAGTGAAAATAAAGAGGCAAATTCAAGAATATATTTTTATACACTTAGTTGGTGGTGATTTGTAAATATAAGAACTGCATAATACTTACAGAACTGTGTATTATTTGTATTTATAGGACTATATTAAGTGTGCTGAAAAATTATATAATGCCAAAGTGGAACGAACTGATTTTACAAATGCTATGCAAGACACCAGATATAAAATTAATAAATGGGTTGAAAATGAGACACATGGTGAGTACGATGCTCAACTTGTCTACAAGATTTGTCAGTTATACATGAGTGTTGGGAATGGTCAACGTTCAAGTTAGGAGTCTTTTGTACATAGAAGGAATTGCTCTTCCTAATCCAACATAATGATGGTTGTTATTTAAAATTGTTTTAGTATTTGTGTGCAGTGTGGTGTTGAGCAATCCTAATAATGTGAATGTTTTATATTCTGAAGAAGTCTTGGCTATTATATTATCTCCTTTGATTAGGAAATAACCTTGTGAAACAAATAGATTTTATGAATGGCCATTTCGTAAATTAGTGATAAGTTAAGCCCAATTTCTTTGACAGGACCCAGAAAGAGTTACAGTGCCTACAGCACAGGGATTTTGTGAGGCATAAACCAAATATTGCACATAAAGCATCAAAAAAGTGCTGGACAGACTAATTGCTCATAGATTGCTCCTAATACAAAAATTACTACAATTCCATGATAAGAAACATATGCTTATGTCATATAATTTTTAGAATTCACATGAAAAAGTTAACATTGTTTCTCAATTTATTTCTCAAAAGGCAAGATCAAGAACGTCATTCACGAAGAAAGCTTCAGCTCGTCTGTGGTAATGCTGCTGGTGAACACGGTGTACTTCAAAGGCAAATGGGAGCTGGCGTTCCCCAAGAGTGACACCCGCCACTGCCCTTTCAAATCCCCCAAGGTATGGAAATCAAGCTAACGCAGGCAGGTTTGGCTCCCCCCGACCCCCAACGCTATTTCTTTATAGTAATTGTATTTACATAGACCAATGCTGGGTTCACCTACACTTTCCTCATTTTTTTCTATTGCATTAACAATATTACACAGTCAAGTGCTTACAAAATAAACTTTCTATTTTCCTGCTCATGCAGGTTATGGAATGCGCACAACTGGGGGTGTCCTATAAATTGTTCTTAAACTGTATTTGAAACTGAGGAAAGTAATAACATATGAATTTATTTGAAGATAGGCCGCTGGTAGGGGGCCAGAAAGAAGAAAATAGGACGAAAGTGTGAGTTTTATTTTTCATAACTATAACTGCAGGGTGCACAGTCATTTACTATCATTGAGTTTTCCTGAGTCAAAGCAAATATATGTTTTCTTTTCCAAAACATAAAATTATGTTTACCACAGTGATGCATTTCCAACTATTGGTTATATCTGTTTCATCATTTAATTCTTTTGATCTAAAACAACCTTCATAAAATACATATTCTTTTTTAAAACCAGTTTGTACATAATGATCTTAGAATAATAGAAACATCGAAGACCTTGGAGTCAGAAATACCACATCAGGGTCCACCTTGCCTCCTAGAAGCTGCCTTGTTTTAAGTATATGAACTTCACCATTGTAGAGCATCTCACAGGTGAAGGGAAGGGATTCCGTCAATTCTCCTCTAGTATTTCTGTCCATCCCTCTGTCTGTTATTTTGAAGTTGTGTAATTTTGATAGTACTAGCCTGTATTTTACTTCTGCTGAGGGAAAAAATTGATAGCATTCATTTTTAATGGTAGTGCTTTTTAATTGTCTATATTACTTATTATATAGACATTTTCAGATAAAACACTCAATGCAAGGCAATGTTCCAAGTGCTAGATATATTATTAGCTCTCATAATCAGTAGAGACTATTGTTACACTTATTATACAGATGGAGACATGGAGGCACAGAGAGGCAAAGTGACTTGTCCAAGGTCACACAGCTGGGGCATTATAAACTCAGGCAGTTGAAGTCTGTGCTTTAACCACTGAGATGTGCACTAATCCAACCACCACTGGTAACATGTCAGGGAAAGCATATGGGATCAGCTGAACAAGAACTGAAATTATTCTTCCTTTTGTACCTGGTCAGCAAGTGAAACAGGGCGGGCTAACTAAAATGCTTTTATGACTTGACTTCCAGTGTCTTGGGAAAACAGTCCCCATGATGTATCAAGAGCGGATGTTCAATTTGTCTGTCATCCAGGACCCCAATATGCAAGTTCTTGAACTCAGGTATCTTGGGGGCATCAGCATGTACATAATGCTTCCTGAGAGCGACCTCTCCCAGGTAAGTACCGCCCCCACTTCACTGTTGGGGACAACTTTTAGGTACTGTTAATTGTGTGTTCATCCATCAGCTTTAAGATTTCAGGTTGCTGGAATATTAGAGCCTGACCTACTTATTCATTGGACAACTATTTAAGGAGTACCTACTACATGCCAGGCATTGTTATTGGTGTTCAGATGGCCTTACCCCTGTTTAGCATAATTTTATTTAAACAGTTGTGAAATTGGAACCCTTGCACATCTCAGTGATGGAGGGGAAAGGGCATGAGTTTCTGTTTTCTTGGCCTTCAGCGATGAAAACCATCTATCACGTCTATTGAAATTTTGACAGACTGAGCATTTTCAGGCCAGGATGATATGATGCTGTTTTGAAGTTCTAGCCCTTTAAGAATTAAATAGTGTGGTCCCACTCTGTGCTGCTGCATCTCCAGGGAAAGCAGAGGTTAGGGGCTGTCCCGAGGCTGATGTAGCAAGAGCAAGTGACCGGCACGGTGCCAGGGGCAGACCCTGGTACAGGTCCCGTGAACCAGACACCATCCCTGTTTCTTAGATGCCCTATTCTTTCAGCCTTCATCCTCTCCTCCTTGCCATGAATTTGGCCCCCTCAGTCTGCAGCCTGCAATCCCAAAAGCCTAGATCTCATCTCCCTTCTTTGTACTTCCAATCAAAAGGTCTATTTACTGAGCACCTACTATGTGCCAGGTGCTTCACTTACATTGTTTGCAACTTGGCATTTTGAAACGGAAAGTGTGATGATATAAAATATTGATACGCTATGCAATAATTCACTTGACGATCTATACCAATGAGATTTTAGCACATGATAATTATTTTAAATTCAAATACTCTGTGATCGAAAAAGCAGCCTAGATAAAACAAGCAGTAGGTAAGTCAAAAGAGAGGCTTGTTCTTGCACTTATTGCTTAAGTTGTCTTTTTCTGTAATAGATCACCTAATGTCTGGGCCACATTAGTATATGTGGACATGTCTACATCATCCTACGTTACTAAATAATAATGAAGAAGTTGGCTCTGCAGTGGTCTAAATGAGAAAAAAAATTTCTAACTCAGAATAAAACGTTACTACAGGTGAACTTCAAACTGAATAATTTACAAACCAAACCTCTAAATAAGACTGAATTTGGTTATTGAAATTTGGATTTTTGATAAGGATGCAGGTAAGGCTGGATGGCTGTGAAAGTCTGGTTAGGGTTCCAGTGAGCCTAAATTCGAGAACAAATACCCATATATAATAAGCCCTGCAAACAATGTGCAGCAAAACATCTTCCTGTTAGAAGTCTGGAGTAATCTATGATTAATTCTCAGGAGTTGGTGAATTTACTATGTGCATCATTTAGGGCAGCAATGTTGTTGGAGGCCTGGGCTCCTAGCTGTGTAACTAAGTTTCCTGGCTCTGCTCCTAGGGCAAATCTCCCAGCATTCTCGAGTTTCAACAATTCCGTGTGTTGAGGGATATAAACCCCGCTGAGGGCAGGCTGGCTGTGCTGGGAGGTATCGATCATCCACATACCTGAGGCCAGTGCTCTGTGTTCCTGGCCTTGGGCCACCTGGTTCGGTCCACTGGTTTACAAATATTGCCATTTTCTGTCTTTCATGATGAAGAAATGGTCAGGCAACACTGCTTTGAATGACTACTGAGCTCCTTTCTCCCTCTGATTCCCAAATTCTACATACAAGTATGTTCATATGTGGGCAGAGGACAGAAATTCCCTGGACTACAGTTAAGTCCCACCTTATCAGAGCAGAACAATTTAAACACGTGACTTGCTGAAGCGTGCTTGAACGATTTGTTTTCATCATTTTCCATTCTTAAACCCTCCAGGACCCATTCACAGGCTTTCATGTAAACACAGCATCCAGGAGAGGATAATTACAGAACACCTTATCTTGGTGGTGGTTTCCCTTGATTCTGAACCATATGGTTCTAAATGGCCTTTTCAATGTTCCTGCAGATTGCAAACCAGCTGACTTTTGAGAACCTCATGAAATGGACCAGTCCAAGAACAATGAATCTCCAGTACGTGAGGGTGTTTCTCCCTCAGTTCAAGATAGAGAAGGATTATGAAATGAAACGCCATTTAAAAGCCCTAGGGCTGAGCGACATCTTTGACGAATCCCGGGCGGATTTCTCCGGCATAGCTTCAGGGGGGCGCCTCTATCTGTCAAAACTGATGCACAAGTCACGCATAGAGGTGAACGAGGACGGCACGGAGGCGGTCGCTATCTCAGAAAACAACATCGTGGAAAAGCTGCTCCCTGAGTCTACGGTGTTCAGAGCGGATCACCCCTTCTTATTCGTCATCAGGAAGAATGACATCATCTTGTTCAGTGGCAAAGTCTCTTGTCCTTGACCAATGAGATTTTAGCACGCATTACTTACTTTACTTTCCATTAACCTGCAATAATAGAAAAAGTAGCCCAGATAAAACAAGCAGTACGTACGTCAAAAGAGAGATTTGTTCTTGTACTTGTTGCCTATGTTGACTTTTTCTGGAATAAATTGCCTAATGTGTGGATCACATTAGTACACGTGTACATATCTACTTCATCCTATCGGTTCCTATTACGGTAGTCCCATCAACACTAAGGAGCCCCTACAAGCGAATTGATACACTTTATTGGGAAGCATGTGGTGTCTCCTTTAGTTTACTTCTAACATTGGTCAGCAGGTGATTTTGGTTACTCGGCCCTTCTCAGACACCTGGTATCTGATTATCTTGCCCTCAGCATTTCTACCACCACCTGCCTCACCCATTTATAATTGCATTGCTTTTCTGCCCACACGCATTTCTACCAGTCTGCCCCAGATCCCCTTGTGCCCACAGCTGGGCATGGCATCTGCGAATAGTGGACGCGTGGTAGTGACCAAGGAGAAGCCGTCCTAGAGATCTTTTCTGAAACTCTATAGGTATCACAATTATCTAGTTTTACTGCAAATGACCGAGGCAGGAGGCCCAGCTGCTAGAAATAAGTGTGAGGGGTAGCTTTTCCTTGCTGACCTAAGAAGACAATCGAGTTGGCTTTGATGATGTGAAGTCGGTCTCTAAATGCAAAAAAATAGGGATTTGGGATTGGGGCCAACCAAAATATTTCATGAATGACTTCAAGTGAATGAATGTATTTTGGTTTTTCCTTGATGGAGACTTAATGTGTACATAGTTTTTTGTTTTTTTTTCCAAATATTAAATATCTTTGAACAGTTGCCAGTTATTTACAGTGTATTATTTCATATGCTGTGTAGTTTGCACGAGTTTTCCCTATTTATCAGAATAAAAAAATACAACAGAGCTGTTTGATGTGATCATTCTTTTATGACCAGTTGTGAGACTGACAGCACTTTGGTTTTTGTAGGCCAGCCAAGCAAGCAATGAAAAAGAAAACATGCTTTTCAAATATAAATCTGATTTTGTGAAGTGTTGTTAATTTACCACACATGAGAGTAACTTTGACAGCTAACTTTAAAAACTAAAATTTAAATTCATAAGGGGAAAGGATTAGCATGCAGATAGTAAGTCACAGGTAGCTTTACAGAACAGATTAAAAATAAGTTGAGCATCAGAGGACAGTGCTAAACCCCCTTGTAGCCTCAGGCACAGCCTGGCTGATATTGGACTTTCAATAAATATTGTGAAGTCTGTGAATATGGCATAAATGAGTAGATGTGCGGCACAATTTAAACGATGTAGAGAAGCCACTGACCAAAATAATTTGGTCACTGAAATGACTATGACGCCTTTCAGAGATCTTTCTAGGTATGTTTTTTTGTTTGTTTGTTTGTTTGTTTTTTTGTTCTTTTGAGGAAAAAAACCTGTTTTTTTCTGGTGATCTCCATTCCCACCTATTGTCATTTAAAAATAACACGAGGCTCTGTCCCTCAGAGGACTTCAGTTCTCCTATTTGTAGGATTAATTTGGGGACCTGAGAGTTTTCTTCTCAAGTCTGCGATTCTTCTTTAAGTTAAACCCATAATCCCTAGAAAGGGGGAGGAAAAAGTAAACTTTACTGAGTAAGCTTTCTATTTAAAGGCTCCATTTTCCTGGTCACGTTTAACACAACCACCTTATCAAGTCTTTACTGTTATCCCTATTTTATAGTTAAGTTCAGAGACATCAATAAGTTACGCACAGGTATAACAAAAGGCAAAGTTCATGCTAAAACTCAAGTTTGCCTGATTTAAAAGCTCTGTTATAAAGACCCATGAGAGGCTATTTCAACTAACTGTCCTTCAGCAGAACAAATATATAACATAATTTTTTTGGGGGACTCAGCGGGTCCAGTTAGAATAGCCTGGTACCGCCAGAGGAAGGTTTTTGGTTGTAGGGTGGTCATGTAAATTAGTGGAGGCAGGCTTCCCAAACAGCTGAGCAAGGGAGAACAAACCAGCGATCAGGTGCCTCATAGACTGAGAAACAGGTCCTGGTCTGTACGATGACTTCTATTTTCTTGTCAACTTGAACCCCATCTCAGGCCCATTTATTTTTACCCCCCAATAATACGCTCCCAGAATGTGTTGCAAATGCCTTCCATCGCCTCTGCTGCCTTCCAAGTCACCGGTTCCCAAATGCAGTGCTGCCAGCAACAGCCAAGTAGTGCTGGTCAAGCGGAGGGCGCCGAAGAAAGGTGAGGGGCCAGGGCCAGAATTCCGTAGGTTGAAACACTTCAACTTAAAATTTTTAATTTTAACGCTGGACATTTTCCTTCTTATTAAGCTGTTACATTAATGCCCCTGCTCAGCTCTATGGGAGAAAGAAAGAAAAGAGAAGGGAAGGGAAGGGAAGAAAAAAGAAAAGAAAAGAAAAGAAAAGGAAACTGGGGACAGTGGGACTCATAATTTGGGGAGCTCTCATGTGAAAACAACACCCTAAGCACCGAACCTGGTTCACTCGGGCTGCGCAGGGGCTGAGCACTGAACCGCTGTATCACTAAAGTCAACAGAAGCAGCAGCTATTGTCCCCAACGCTGTCCTTGCCAGGGACGGTCTCTGGAGGGTGACCCTCTGCTCAAGGGAGCCCATTGATCGTGGATGGCGGCCTGCTTTTCCCAACAAGTAGAATCATGAAGTTTAATTGGCCATGATTTACGGTGGGGCACCTTTAGTTCCACTCATTTAAAAATGGGGCTGGTTCCCAGTAAAGGTGTTTAAATTGTTTTAGCATTTTTCCCCCCATAAATGAGTGTCCTAAATGCCTGCATTTGTTCTTGAATGAACCCGTGGATTCTACTTCCTGAATTTTTGTTTTTAAAGATTTTACTTATCTATTTTCAGAGAGTGGGGAAGGGAGAAGGAGAGGGAGAGACACGTCAATGTGCAAGGAAACCATCGATTGGTTGCCCCTTGCACGCTCCCAACTGGGGACCTGGCCCACAGCACAGGCAGGTGCCCTGACTGGGAATTGAACTTGTGACCTTTTGGTCTGCAGCCCAGTGGTGCTTAATTTACTGAACCACACCCTCCAGGGCGACTTTCTGAATTTTTATACATTGGGTTATGTTATTGACTACTTTATCAGCTGCCCTGCACCATTTAGTAGTACTTTTTCTTCTCTAAAATTTAGACCATTGAAACTTTTTCACTCGACTTGCATGTCAGCATCAGGAAGATGATGCGGGGTTATGATTTCATGTTTATTGGGCGGCACTCACTATGCTACTCCCGATGACCCTCCTCCATCTTCTCCCCTCCCCAAATCACCTCACTCCTAAGAGCACACTCCTGGCTCTGACTCTCAAACCATTCTCTGTCCTACTCCTGTCTCCCATTTTATTCTTTCAGCTCTGTTCATTCTCGGCTTCTCCTTCAGGGAAAGACAACATTTTCTGGGTCCACTAGGATATCAAGTGTTTCCTTATAGACTTACCTCCCCTAGGAAAAAAAATAAAACCCTGAAATATTGCTCAAGAATACTAAACAATGCCAAACATTATGTAAGAAGAAGACATTTTCTTTCCACAGTCATAGATTAGAACTTCACTTTAATCGTAAAATCATTGCCGCATGTATAAGTAGTTTGAAATCTTTGAATAATTCATTTTGTTTCAAACAGCAGAGGATGCATTTGATACACAGCAATACAATGCAATCAGAATGATTGCATTTCCTGAATGCGGGCATCGATAAGAAGTTTGCATATAGGACATGCTCAGAGTCACATAAACTAACCATCGCCCATGAACACTCTAAATTTCTTAACAGCCAAAGACAGCAATTGTAATAGCTGTGAATTCCACCTGCTTGATGCAGACTAATCACAACAAAACAGAAGAAAAATTGAGAGAGAGAGAGAGAGACAGAGACAGAGAGAGATAGAGAGAGACAGAGAGAGACAGAGAGACAGAGAGAGACAGAGAGAGAGAGAGAATCTGTGTAAAACAGAAAATACCCAAAATACAATCATTTAAAAAATACAGAAAATTTAGAAATCTACATAATCACCATTTAAAATGACCCCTAAAAACACTGATAAAAAAAAGATTTTATGTATTACTTTTAGAGAAAGGGGAAGGGAGGGAGGCAGAGAGGGTGAGAAGCATAATGTATGGTTGCTTTTCACCTGCCTCCAGCTACAGACCTGGCTGGAGACCTGGCTTGCAACCTGGTTCTGTGTCCTGGCTGGGAATCAAACCAGCCACCTTTGGGTTTGCAGGTTGGCACCTATCCACTAAGTTACCAGACAGGGCTGAAACACTGATTTTTGAAGATAAATCTTATTACTTTATTATTTTTTTAATATTTATTTTTGAATAAAGATTACACTCATATGACTTACTAGAAATGTACAAAAGAGCAGACACGGGAACACCTCCTTACCAAGTGCCCAGCACCTCTCTCCCTGAAAGCAACAGAGGCTGTGAGTTCCTTCAATGTCTTTTCAGAGGCATGTGTACCATATACAACCAAGTTTGCTTAGTTTCCCCCTCTCTTTCCCTTAAAACAAATGTTAACAGTTTTTACTTGGCTCTATTCACTCAACACTAGAGCTTCTTTCATTCTGGGTTAGTATAATTTAGCCATAATAGGCAAATCATATTTGTTGGATACATTTTTAATGTGCACTTGTAATTTTGATATAAGTCACCAAATTGTTCTTCACAGAGGTTGTATAAATGCATTTTTTGCATTCAATATTATTTTGCATTAATTTCAGGTGTACAGCATAGTTTAAACAATCGTATAACTTTAAAAAGTGTACCCCCCAATGTTTCCAGTACTCACCTGGTGACATACATATTTATTACAAGAGATAAATACTTTAAAAAAACTAACAATGGCTCTGGCATATAGCATAAGTTAAGGAAAAATGGCTTTACTTCCAGTAAAGAACATACATTTCAAAGAGTCTAGAATGTGTGTGGAATACACACAGACAGGCAAAACTGACTCTGGGGTTACATACAGGGAGAGGCAAAACTAGGTTTATAGTTGTTTATATGGATAATGCAATAATGAATAAATAATAACACAACTGCAAGCTTACTTTTGTCCCACCCTATAGCTGAAGGAATAATATGTTCAAAAATCCTTATTTTGTACTGATAAAAAATATTTCATTTCTGTTCATCAGCATTGACATCTTTACCTGCCTCATCTTGTATTCAGCTTACTTGGTTCATTAGTATATAGTGACTTGGGATTTATACATGAATCAATGAAAGTATTAAAGGAATTAGCTACCACTTGTTGTCTGGGCATCTCTAGGGAACATGGCACCACCCAAAGATGTCCCGCCTTCAATTCCTCTTTGAGCAACAAAGAGACTTGGTTGCTCAAGAAAGCACCTCCTTCCTAGCCCCATTCCAGGGCAGGATGCCCGAGGGCTGTTCTGTGTGCAGTTTGGCTCTAGCAGATAGATAAGATTTATTGTGTCTCTAATTTAAGAAAAATAAGAGCATAAGCTATAAGATGAAAGATAAAGTTGGAAACACAATACTTTTATGAATTAATCTCCTTGATCTGACATTAAAAAATCCAGGACAAGGAAGGAGGGGAGGAAATCTGTCAAATAAGAATAAATTATTATCATTAAGTTGAATACTTAAAATAAGCTTCACCTGGCATTGACTTCAAATCAGACACCAAGAAGACCAAAGGATCGGGAGTGAAAGCTTGTGATTAATTTGGTGGCAATAATTAAAAGTTCGGAACAAATCATCACATATTTTTTATGAAGAAGAATACGGTCTGAAAAATAAACTTCAAATGTATTCATAACTTTCTGCTTGGGAAGAAGCATTCTACATAGGAATTGTTTCTGAAACAAGAATAAAAGCTACTGACTGTATTTCGTGCAATCTCACATTTTCCCACCATCTCCCACACCTGTGATGACTGTCCAACAACGTTTAAACAACCCATGACACACACTTGACCATCATCTTGATGAGAAATTTTAACATGGGCAATACAACTCTAAGAGCAAGCAATAACGATAATGATTAAAACAAAAAATAAGAGGAATGCTATTTATGCCATTTATTTGCTTCCAATTTTAATTAATACTTTTATCTGGGTCATGTGCTTAGGTCCAAGGCTGGCACTAGTTATTTCTAAAATTGGGTAGTGCTTTGGCCCAATGGAGAAATGTAGAAGAAATAAAATCAGAAGGTTGGAATGAGGCAAATGCCTTCAATCTGTGCAGCTCTCCAAGGGGTTAGAAATACTCCCTGCAGTGGCCACATCTCCCTTCACACAATACCAGGCCCTTTCTCTTTAAAGAAGCAATCCAAGGGTGTAAAGAAGGGGAGAGACTAATCAAGGAACTAGTATAAATGACCATGGACATGGACTACAGGGTAGGGATTGACTCTGGGAGAGGGGATGGGATGGGTGGGGCAGGGGAGAGCAATGGGGGAAAATGGACTACTGAACAGGCCAACAATAAATTAATTTGAAGAAGAAGACGAGGAGGAGGAGGAGAAGGAGGAGGAGGAGGAGGAGGAGGAGGAAGAAGAAGAAGAAGAAGAAGAAGAAGAAGAAGAAGGAGAAGGAGAAGGAGAAGGAGAAGGAGAAGGAGAAGGAGAAGAAGGAGAAGAAGGAGAAGGAGAAGAAGGAGGAGGAGGAGGAGGAGGAGGAGGAGAAACCCAAGCAGGAGTGTAATTTCTGAACTGGCCAGGGATCTTTATTAAAATTATGATATTCTTTTCACTTTGTTATAACTCTGTGTGAGTTAATAAAGTACAAGTTAATAGAGTGAGGAAAGATATTTAAAACTATATTAGTATCTTCTCTAGTATACAGATTTTAGAAATAAGTCAGAGAATTTATCTTGTGCATAGGTCTCTTTTGCAACAAGCCCTTGTGGGATGTAAAAATAGGATTCCCTATACTCAATCTTGTTATAGTGTTATACATTATTGTAATGTATTCAAATTATTTCAGGTGCACATTATATGAATTATATTATTGTTATATCTTTTATCATGCAAGTTAGGGAGTGCAAGAAGCAGTGGAGAAATCTCAGTAAAGTTCTTTTCTTAAATGTCTTTTTTTCTCATAACACTTTTCTATTAAGACTATACTAAGGCAATCCTTCCCTCATAATACGGATGGCTACTTCCATATCAGCGGAGGCCATATGCTTTTTCAGTGTAAAAATTCATTTCGGTTACAGCTTATATACAATTTTTAGAAAATCTAGGGGCTGGGAAGAGAGAGAGTTTTCAAGTACACGCCTCATTCAGGCGCTACCTGTTTTATCATCCTGCGGCAAGGAGTGGGCGCAGCTGCCCATCAGCATGCCCAGGCAGGATGAGGGAGAGCTAGGGGCGATGCAGGACCGCACTGAAGGAAGCCGCCAGGCGAGAATGAGAGAGCGATCTCCTGCCAGAATGCGCATCCTTTCCTTTTCATGGGGAAAACAAACAAAACAAAAATCCTGTCTTCTATTAAATGACTTCCCTTCTGTTTATCACAGCCATTCAAATAAATTAAAACTATAATTTTTCTCTACTTCAGAAACTGGAAAATGCTAGATATAGAAATGAAGCAAGTTTTTTTGTTCTTCTTTTTCTTTTAATTGTCTTAGGTTTAGAGAACGAAATAAGCATTTTGGACCCTCACATGCCTTCCTGCCCTGACTACTGTGGCTCAGTGTCTTGGGCATCATTCTGCAAAGCAAAAGGTCACCTGTTTGATGCCTGGTCTGGGCACATGCCTGGGGTGTGGGTTTGGTTCCCAAATGGGGCACATATGAGAGGTAAGCAATCCATGTTTCGTCTCACATAGCTGTTTCTCTCCCTCTCGTTTTCCTTCCCTTTCCACCTCTCTAAAAATAAATAAGTAAAATCTTTTTTTAAAAAATAAGCCTTCATGAGGGAATTCTTCAGTGAATTTGAGCCTGAGGACTCTTCAAAGTTACCAAATCATTAGAAAACACCCATCTGTAGGACGGTGGGTGGAAATAGGAATACAGAATACAATGCATTTTTTTCTTTTCTTTTTCAGTGATTGCATGGAGCCACAATGGTTGCATTTTCATGAACGGATATACGTTTTCTAAGAGTTTGCATGAATTAAATATTGCCTGTCACACATTCCTGAAGCAAAACGCTTACACTAGCCAACCCACATTAGTGTAAATATATGTGGCTTCTAGGAAGGCCCTGACTAAGGAACAATGAATAAATATAAATTCCTGTGATTTCCAGAGGGAAGGAGAGGCAGAGAGAGAAATTTTCATATTGCACAAAACCATATGGAATTATATTATTAAGTCTTCATTTAAAATGTGTTTATTTATTTTTTGAAAGAGGGGGGAAAGGAGAGAGAAAGAGAAAGAGAATCATCCACCCATTGCCTCGGTGCTCCAACCAGGCACTGAAGGTCAGTCAACCCAGGCATGTGCCCTGCCAGGGAATCGAACCTTTGACCTTGAGCTTTGCGGGGAGTGCGCCCAACCAACTGAGCCTCACTGGCAAGGCTTCAGTCTTCCTCTTTTGGGCTCTATTTCTGGATTTTAGCAGGGTCACCTCCTACCAATGGTTACAGATGCTTGGATGTGGGGGTTCGAAACTCCTGTCAGCATGGGAGCCGCTCCTTCTTCAAACACGGTGTCTCTGCTTTGGGGGCGCCAGGAGCCGCCTAAGCAGCGCCCCCGGGGAGCCTGCAGCAGACGCCTGTTGCCCCGGCTGGGTCCGGGCACAGCGCTGGGCACTGGGGGCCCCGGCAGAACAAAGCAGACCCGCTCCCACCCTCGCAGCGCGTGTAAACCTGAAACCCAGCGGTGGGCACACAGTTTACCCACGGGGATAGAGAAGTGTGGTGTGTTAGGACGGGAACCAAAGGGCGGTGTCTTCTCAGTGAATGTCCCGAGACGGCCTCTCGGAGAAACATAGTGAATGAGAAATGGAACCCCAATGTGGGTGTTAGAATTCTGCTTCTTTCCAGCGTGCTTGCGTTTTTACCCTGGCGTCTGCACGTCCAACCCGACCCTGCAAGGCTCTTCCTCACTTTGCCCCGTTTTCTGTTTGTAGAACCCTTCTCCTACGGCAGGAAGACCTGGTTTCCAAAGCCATCGTCATTCGCTGCCGTGGACGCCCCTGCCAAGTTTCAGAAGCCAGGTGCGACTCCCAGCAGGTGGGAGAGGACTCAGGAAGGGACATTTCATGAGTTCTCACTGCCCCCTCGTGTTCTAGCGTCGCACTTGCAGTTTCCCGGTGGTTATCCGCAGCGGGCTTGCCAGCTCTGCCCGAGGTTTTCTCACCCTCAACAGCTGACCTGTGGTGGCAGGTGATTCTTTGTTGCGAGGGGCTATCCTGTGCATCAACGTTCTCTCCCACATCCATACTTCTCTCTCGAAACATAAGTAAAGTCTTTCAAAAAGAGGTGTCGATAAAAGCCCTGGCTGGTAGCACAGTGCCTGAGGCGCTGGCCTGCGAACCTCAACGTTGTTGGTTCGATTCCCAGCCAGGACACATAACCAGGTTGTAAGCCAGGTCTCCAGCCAGGTCCGTAGCTGGAGGCAGGTGAAAGGCAACCATACATGGATGTCTCTCTCCCTCTCTGCCTCTCTCCCTTCCCCTCTCTCTAAATATAATAAATAGAACCTTTTTAAAAACTTAAAAAAAAAGGATGTATTGATAGAAAAAGCAATATTTATTGCCTCTACCCCCTGGTCATGAATTGCTAGCGCCCCCTGGGGGTCAAAATCACTCCTGGTTGAGAACGAATGTTCCATCCAGACATGCAAGTAGAGAGGAATGCTATTCCAAATACTTTCTAAACATAAATATCTAACCTTGTAATAACAAAAATGATTCACCACTAGAGTTTTGCAGCTTGGTTCATTCAATGGCGTTTCCCAGCATTCCAGGACTTGTAGCCTTCCTAACTGTGGATCTGAAAAATGGCTATGCTGTTTTCAGATAGAATAATGTCAAGATAAGCAAACTATATAAAATCAATACACTCTGAATGCATTATTTCATCATCAAGATGGGAGTCACAGAGGACTTTGCTTTGAATTACTTGAATTACTCTTTTCCCTACTTCTTTCACATAGCTTGGACAAAAACCTCCTTTCTGGTCTGGGCCCGAGTCTCTTCCAATGGAGGGATGGGAGTGACAGGCTGAGAGCCTCGTGGTGATCTTCCCATGTTCAGATGCTTGAATTCTCCCCTCTACATCACTCTTGCAGAGCTCTGCAGGGCTTTTAAAAATTAATCCTTATTACACTTTATATTTTTGGATTTGACATCTCCTGAATGGACTGTATTACCCAAACTGCCTCTTAGAGACTTGTCATCTTCAAATTCAAATGGCTCACCATCAAGGCCTCCTAAAAGTCATTAAACAACGTAGCCAATGACTCTGCTTTCCTTGAGTGTGAAGTGAGGAGCACTTGAAACCTTCTGGCCCCCAAATCTTCAGCTGTGGCTGCAAATTGCTTTTCTATGAATGAATGATGCCTCTAGGTTAAGGCCTGAGAACCCTCATTAAAATGAAAATGGAATGCTTTGCAGTGATACTCAATTAAGTTTTGAAGGCAACAAGACCAGAGCTGATGCCAAGGGAATTTGGAGACTTAATTTGCCTTCTAACTCTCTGCTTTCTGTCCACTGAAAACAAAAAAAAAACTAGCACCAGCTTGGGAGAGTTGTGGTAAGGATGAATTTGATGGCATGTGTAATGCCCTTAGTATAAGTCCCAGACACACAGTAGACCTTCAATAAAGAATTGCTTTTGATTACATTCTTCCAACATTTACTTCAAGCATTCTGCTAAGTGTGTCTGTTTTTTCCAAAGTGGTTCTGACTTAAAATCTTCATGGAACCAGGGGTTCCTCATTGAAGGCCCCTTTTAGATTTCACTGGCAGCTTCTCCCATAAAATGTTCCTCACTCTAGAGGAATACATTTGAGGGAGGGGTGGTTCTCATACTAAACTGTATCAGTTGTCACTTGATGAAAATTAAATATACACGCACAGAGATTTTCCCCAGTCTATCTTAAGGCTACAGCACAATGTGAAGATGAGCCAGTGTATTGACTAGCTTCCTAAATTATTTTTCTGTAATAAGCCTGACACTGGAGGATAGGCATTGCATGTGGACAGCCAAGAGCAAGGTCAGCTGCAGAACATTAAGCTGATTATCAAGTCAGACAAGTGCGAGGGTGGGCCTGGTATGTGTGTTGGATTTTAATTTTCAACCAACTAGTTTAAGCACAATTCCCCCTCTTCTTGGTCTCAAATGCATACATTAAAAAAAAAAAAAAAAAACTTGATTGATGTGTTATGTGTAATAAACTGCACATATTTAGCATAAACCATTTGGTCAGTTTGTCAGTAGCATACACACCAGCGTAATCGAACTCAACCCTTCTGTCACCCTTCACAGCTCCCTCACCCCCTTTTGCGATCCACTTGGCCTGGGACAGACCCTGATCTGCCGTCTGTCACTGCCCAGGTATTTCCCTTTTCTAGAATGTTATAAGTGGAATGATACAGCATGTGCTTTTTTGTGTCTGGCTTCTTTTACTCAGCCCATTGGTTTTGAGAGTTGGTGTGTATCCTGATGTGCTCCTGCTTACATCTAAGTAGAATTTCATTGTACAGGTCCACCACATCATGATCATACTTCAATGTCAGAGTGACAACTTATAGAAGAAAACATGGGAGAAAATTTTCAGGACCTTACCATAGGCAATGTTTTCTTAAAATGCCGAGTAAATAGATGATAAATGAAAAAAGATCACAGGATTGTATCAAAGTTAAAACATTTGCTCTTTGAAAGAAGCTGTTAAGAACACAAAACGGTAAGTTATAGATTGGGACCAAATCCTTGTACACCTGTATTGGATAAAGAACTTGTATTAAAAATAATGATGAACTTAAAGGCAAAGATTCAATTTTTAAAAAATAAGTAAAACATGGAGGAGACACTTCACAAAAGAAAACACACAAGTGGCCAATCAACACATGAAAAGATGCTGAGGATTTTTTTTAAAATCATAAATGAAAATGATAAATGTATAGTTAAATGACTCTGAAATTAGATCACATCTTGTGATTGATGAACTTGCCATTGGTGGGCTCCTTTTTATGTAAAGTTATTTTATATTCAGAAGCCAGTATTTATTGAGCACTAACACGTCACAATGTTCTCAGAACTTGGTCTACAGTATTTTATTTACTTTCCACAAAACTCTATGAAGGAGGTACTACATTTAAATCTATCTTTACTATGTCATTATCATTGTTATTGATCAAATCAAAACCTGTGCTACTTTCACCAAAGAAAATACTATCTGTAATAAGTACAAAAATAGGTGAGGGCAAATGAGGTGGTAATTGAATTTAACCTTAATGGGTGAGGACTGTGGGAAGAGGAAGGAGGAAGGAGATAAAGTGGTACCAGGAGGGGTCACGGCGAAGGTGCTGGGGTGGGCATGCTGAGTGAGGGTAAGGAGTTGGCATTGCGTTGTTGGGAGCTGGTTAATTACCAGGAAAAAGAGTCCATTGAATGGAATTCACCCAACACTCACTGAATGCCTGCTTTACTCAAAGCAAAGATAAATAGGATTTCTGGTGAAACCATAGCCTAGAGAAGAAGAGAGATACATACAATGCCACCTGCTTAAATTTGGGATGAAGGAAGCGTGTGTGTGTGATGGGGGTTGGGGAAGTTCCCATCCAGGAGTCATATCAAGAAGAAGGAAAAAGAAGAACTAAAAGTTAGTTGAGAATGTCTTTATTTGGGAAAAAAAAAAAAAAAAAAAAAGGGAGGAAGAGGCATTAAAACATATCCAAAGCTAAATGAGGCCAAAGCAATGATGAAGACTGGGATCTGGAACCAGAACCTGGGAGTCAGGAAGCTATAAACGTGTTGAAACAGCTTGTGGTAACGGGGTGCGGCGGGGGTGGGGTAGGAAATAGAACAATAGTGCGGGTGGATATTTGGCACAGCTGTTTTATGACAGTAACAGAACACTTTTTAATTAGTCTAATGTAAATCCTCATTCTTAACTGAATTTAAAAATTAACGATTGGTTGAATTAAATGTGCAGTTACATGAATTATTAATAAATGATGTGCACACCATCTCCCCATCATGGCTTCCCCTGGTTCTCTTGGCTTCTATGAAGTAGGGAGGTTTGTTGCTTCTTGGCTAAGCTTCTAGCAGGAGAAGCTGAGTAATGCCTAAAACAGAGAGGAAATGGAAAGAAATCAGAGGATAAATGAACCTATACAAGGAAAGAAGGGATGAGATGGGTTGAATTGTAAAGTATGAAAGGAGAGAGCAGGAGCAGGCAGCCAAGAGGGACAGGCAAGCATGCGAGTGAGATGCTGGGACAGTGAGAGATTTGGAAGAGTGCAGAGAGTCACAAGGGGGTGCCATGGTTGCCCAACTAGACACTCTTCAATGTTCTTCCAAGGATGTCAATAAAGAGCGGAATTCCTTTTTGATTATTTCTGGTCACTTTTGATTTGCCAAAATCCACTGTAAACCAGAAGTTCTTGTGTAGAACTCTGGCGAGCTTTATCTGGGTGGAATCTTGGAGAGGAGCATCAAGAAAGCCACAGAGACAAAAACATTTAGAAAACTAAAGAAAGAGTCACCTTTAGGTTTCAGAAGGAAGACCTGTGCAGAATTACCAAGGTTTCCCAATTTATGGCAATCCATTCCTCCGCAAAGCCGCTTTCCTGTCTCTGTCTATTCGCAAGCTTTCTGGCATAGCTTCTTCACATATCAGCATAGCAAATGTTAGAAATGAAATTGTTTCTGTTGGGGGGCTGGGTTCACTTAAAGTTTTGCTATTTGAAGGACCATCGCCAGCTCTGACCACCTTCTTACTTAGCTCAGGATGGAATTGTTTCTTTTCTTGCTCTAAGTGAAGTGCTGGATCCTATTGGAAGCAAAGAAAAGGGTCAATTTTTGTGCCCACGCTAACAAGGTTTCACAGCCTATTATATAAAAAGCATGAAGAAATAATCAGTAATGGACTGGAGAAGGCCATGGCTGCTATAAACCATGAAAAAGGAGAAAGCTGTGAAGATCAGCAAGGCCAGGTAGCAAGGTGAAATGTAGACAGGAGAGACTCCCTGCCACACACAAGTGTGGGTGAGTGTTTGACAAACATCTGTCCTTGATGTCCCTCCTTTGAAAACCAAAATGAGACGCTCCAACCTTCTCCACAGGGATGGAAATTGTTAGTTGAGCAGAATATTTGTTTTACCTTTTAATGTTCATTTTTCTATTGTCAACTCTATTATTTTGTATTGTGTATGCATGGGCCACTACACGTGGCCCCTTCTCTCCCATTTCCTGTTATGCTATGCAATAATTTGAAGGAAACATAAAAAATCATATTTTGCCCTGGCTGGTGTGGCTCAGTGGATTGACACTGGCCTGTGAACCCAAAGGTCGCTGGTTGGATTCCTCAGTCAGGGCACATAACCAGGTTGCAAGCCAGGTCTCCAGCCAGGTCTGTAGCTGGAGGCAGGTGAAAGGCGACCACACCTTGATGCTTCTCTCCCTTTCTTCCTTCATCCCTGCCCTTCTCTCTGAAAATAATGAGTAAAATCTTTAAAAAAAAAAAAAAAAAGCTAGAGATCAATGCTTAAAAAAAAATCCCATTTTGTGAACATTTTCTTCAAAATATTTTGTGTCAATTCATCATCCTTAGAAGGACGGCACTTCCTGCCACATGCGTGTGTACTGGGCCTGCCAGGCATGAGCCTGTGCACGGCTGGGTTGCTTCACCACACGGCTGTGAGATGTGCTGCTGTCACGAAGAGGCAGGAAATGGGTTTTGCGTGTGGAAGGACCTTCCTGTCTCTCCTCATGATTAGAAGGCTGTGTTGTTGGGGATGAGTACTGGGTCAGCAATTCAACGTTGGTGTGGCAATTACTGAATGCTCTGGTGTTCTTTCCAGGAGTGGGGGTGAAGGGGCAGGGGCTGACATGCCAACAAGTAAGTACTCAGGCCCTGGTCTATGTTTTTACAAAGTGAGGTATGGGGACATTTGTTGTTGAAACTTCTATACCTCCTAGAGATCCCCAAATAGTGTCCGGTGGTTAGGAGGGGAGGAAGCGTGAAGGTCAGTCCTGCCTAGGCAGGTATTGGGGATAATGGGGGCCCAGGTCTGCCGTGACCTCAGGACCAGAAGGTCAGGTAAGGTGTCAAATCAATGCTATCAAGAAATGTGATTCAATCACCCACTGTCATTCAGTTTGTCAAATGATCAAACAATAGAGTATCAAGGGAAGCAATCCATAGATTGGGCAGTTGTGGTGCCTCACAGGCATTGGAGCAGCTGTACTGGAGTATTTGGGGCAGGAACAAGGTGTGTGCAACTTCAGGAGAAGCAACATGGAAGCAGGGCAGATGGGCTCGGGGGGAGGTGGGGGTTTCCTTAGAAGGCCAGCAGGTGCTGTTTCCTAGGGGGAGGTGAGCTCGCTGAAGCTTTGGTGAATTGTGACTGGTGTGGGCTAAGAGTCCTTGACTCGTAAGTGCAGGCTCATTTAGGTTTAGATTTGTGATGTGGGCCAGGCCACTGGGGTTCCTCCATGTTGTAGATCTTGATCTAGACAAAGTAACTTAATCAAACAAAAACCAATAAAGTGCTTACTGTATGCCCGAATCTGTGCTGGGTGCTGAGACACAGCAGCACACAATCTGTCCCTGTAGAAGCCCCCTCTGCTTAGAAACCAGAAAGTGGGCTCTTGTAGTCCCACCTGAGCCAGCCATTGGCCATGACCTCCTGCGGGAGGTGGAGAACTTCCAGGCACTCCCAGCTCTCATCACTGGAGATGCAGTCCTGGCATCCACAGTCAGTTCTCTGGATGGTGTCAGTGTAAACCATTAACAGCAAGGCAGATGGAAACTGGGGGATCGGCCTGTGGGTGAGACAGCAGTAGTGGCCACTACACCCAGCAGCATTGGGGAGTGTGGATGGGATATCAAGAAGGACAGAGCACTCAGAGCCATACTGCTCCAAGTGTGATCCTAATGGAGTCCATCACCAAGGAGCTTGTTAGCAATGTGGCATTTCAGCCTCCCCTGAAGACCTAGTTCATCAGAATACTAAGATCTCCAGCCTTGGCCAATGTGGCTCAGTTAGTTGAAGCATTGTCCCATCCACTCAAAGGTGGTGGGTTTGATTCCCGGTCAGGGCACATACTTCGATTGCAGGTTCAGTCCTTGGTCAGGGTGAGTATGGAAGGCAACCAATGAATGTTTCTCTCTCACATGATCTCTGTCTCTGTCTCTGTCTCTGTCTCTTCCCTTCCTCTCTTTCTAAAATAAATAGAAACATATCTTTGGGTGAGATATGTTTAAAAACATATATGTTAAAAAATTAAAGAAGATTTGTATGCACATTAATTAAAAAAAACCTGGCTCCAGAGCTGCAACATGATGGGTTGAGAAAGTGCTCAGTCTGAAGCTCCCTGGCCCAGCAGCTGAAACCAGGGGGAACAGAACCATTCACAGATGAAAGCAGGGCAGCAGCTGTGGTCCCACTTGGGACTCTGTCTTATCAGGCTTGTGGGTCCCAAATTCCCAGTGTAATTATTTCATTGGAACTGATTTCATTGTGAATGTCTAAAGGCGGGGAAAGAGAATCTGAGGAGGAAGGGGTGGGGTGGACATGGGAAAGAGAAAAATACAAAATAAGACAAGATTTATGGCTGACTCCACAATTTAAGCTTGAAAGGCATTTGGAAAAGTCACAGGTGAACCAGTTGACTCCAATATGCATCATTGAGGAGTCATGACTCAACTCATACATGAGGAGAAACATCTGGGTTGAAATATGTTGGATACTTCTGACTCTCCCAATGCAAAAATGTCTCCTGGAATGTTGGACACTCCTGCCACCAGAGTCACAATGCAGTCAGTCAACACAGGGACACACAGACAACTGACAGAGGAGACTGCTATGAGAAATTTGGGGAGACACCTAGTTAAAAGTTGGCAGATTACACATACCCAAGATCACACAAGAAGATACTAAAATTCTCTTATTGTTGCTGCTGTTGTTTTGCATAAAGGGAATCAAAGAAAATATAATAGCAATGACTTTTTGGAGGCTAAAAAGTGGATTGGTTATTATAACTGATAACTGAGTTTGCAGAACTAAGGAAGTTGAATCCTAGAAAGTGAGCAATGAGGAAGGTTGATAATCAGTTTAGTGAACCCAGAATGTCTCTGAAGGCTTAAGACTTGGCAGCACCAGGCACCTCAAGAATGGAGAGTGGAACCCAAAATATGCAAGTGCAGGGCAGTTTGACATTCAGATCCTCCCCCACATTCCACCCATTAGCACACTGCACAGCAGCCCCTCCCCAACCTGGAAGGAGGTCAGGGGACTGGAGGTTGGTTCTTGAGAGAAAGTAAAACAGAAGGTCACCTTCAGATTGCATCACACCAGGCATGGATTAAGATCAAGGTTGCCACAATGAAAAAGGATGAGTAAGTGAACCATTAAATTCTGAACTAGACATGACTCTCTGGACCTCTGAAATCTGGCTGCCATTTTCTTGCAGGTAGAAGGTAAGACCTGTCTTCTCTGGGCATTCAAAGATAAAAATTCAGGGATATGCCAGAGAAACACCTTAACTAGGGCATCCTGCATTCAACATTTCTCTTCCCTCCTTCCAGGTCTCTTCTAAGTGGAGAGCTTATTGGGGCCCTGTTCTAAATCAGGAGTAATAAATAGACTGACAGGTATCCACAAGCATTTAAGGAAAACATCTAAAATGAAAGAATGATGATCAAAGCATTGTTCATGTTAGATGCTTCTTCCAGTGGTATCAGAGAGGGACTGGGAAATACAGCCTAGAAGCTGAAGGAGTTAATGTCCCACAGAGCAAGCCTGAATCTGAGAGAGACAGGAACTGGGAATACACCTATAGATAAATCCCCCTCATTTTCATTTTGAAGAACTGTTCCCAGCTATGTTATTTCCACACAGCTTCTCTGAGATGCCCTGTGTGAATGATCATCTGCCTGAGTTTTCCAGCTGTGGCCAACTAGGTAATAGATAGCTTCCCTCCCTTCTCTGAATCACTTCCCATCTCCTTCCCTTCTTGATGCCCTGGAATTGCACCCCATAATAACCTTGAGCTGGAAGCTTGGTACAAGGCTCCTCTTTTGCTAGATAACAAAGAATCTTAACATTTGGGTCTGGGAATGATTGCGTAGAGTGGACTATTCACTCTATACCCACTGATACACATGGGACTGTGGAATAATTGACAAAAGTCTTTTATTGTATTAGGGGATTGATTTTTATTTTATTTTCATTATGGAAACT
This sequence comes from Noctilio leporinus, assembly GCA_004026585.1. NCBI lineage: Eukaryota > Metazoa > Chordata > Mammalia > Chiroptera > Noctilionidae > Noctilio > Noctilio leporinus. Next base: position 196,240 of record PVIW01000010.1, read on the forward strand.
TTTTAATATATGAGTATATAAAGTTAGAGATAAGTTTCATGAATCACAATATATTCATCAAATAGCTTTTGATTATTATCTCCACAAGATCTCTTGTTTCACCTCCACCTCCATCCTCTTTCCTCCTCAACAATCACTTTGAGGCAAATTTTAGGTATCATTTCATTTCACTCACACATATTTCAGTACATTTTGCTAAAGGTAAGGACTCTTATGCATTATAACACAATATCCTCTATCATAACATTGTCTCTGGCTTTAAGGTCCTGAATGCTCTTTATGCAATCACAGAAACCCAGAATCTCAACATTTTACTCCTGGAAATGGTATGAAAAGTAGTGTCAATGGAAAGAGTATTGACTTAAAACTTGGGGGTTTAATATAATACTTACCATCTATGAACACTGAGACTCCTCCACTCTTCTGTTTCCTTAGCTGTGAAACAGGCTTATTCTCCTTAAACCTTCATTGAACACATTGAAAAAGATAATGTGCATTGACAGTTTTAGTAAATTGTGTGGAGCTATTACAATGTAAAGAAAGGGAAACCCAATGAAGTTAAGTCATCTACTCAATATCACATGGCTATCAACAGATTACTGGAGACAATTACCCAGTACTTCAATGGTAAAAATAATAATAATGAGTGCTTATTATGATTAGACATTCTGCTGCTGAAGGCTTCACCTAAATTATTTCACTTATAACAATAGTTGGGTACGAAGAACATGTGACTCTTTTCAAATCTCTTTATAATTATAAAAAAAGAGTTATAACTCTTTTCAAATACCTTTAAAATGAGTTTAGAATTTCATCCAGCACTGTTGGAACTCATGAGCATTATTATATTTTAAATGACTAAGTGAGAAAATTTGGAAATTCAGGATATGGGCCTAACTTTCCATGTTAACACAATAAGAAAAAAGAGGATCTTACTTCAAGATTATAAATATTATGCAACATTATTTCATCTGAGTCATAGATACAGGCGAAGGGGTCATGACTTTTTATTAGTAAAGTGTGATAACAGAAGAGTCTTCCTTAGTGAAGTTTTCCAAAAATTTGTTTTGAAATGGGCTTCATGTGCTCATGTCCATTATGTTGTAAGAGTTGTTAAGTACTTATAACTCTAAAAAATGGTCACACATATACACGTGCCAGATTGCTGCACAAAACTCTAAACCTTACTCTGAGCACATGATATGGATTTATTCTCTATCCCTTTATGTAGCTGGGTTTCTTAGTACCATGTAATGGGACATGAGACTAATAGAATACATTGCTGATGTAGAGAGCCATTGAGCACTGAGAAGTCACTGCTGTAGAAAAGTTAAATTATTTTAGCGAATACCACTCTGCCTGTGTGGAAAAAAGGGAGCTACACTTTCATATTAAGGCAACAAGCATCAGGTACAAATGTTGAAATCACAAAGAACCATAATTTTAAAAGTATTGGAAAGGTGTTAAGAGCAGAAACCACCAAGAAAGAACATACTTTGGGGGAATAGTCTTTCCTTTGGTCTCAGGTAAGCAGGAGTTTCAAGGGAGAGATTAAATATCTAGAATGAAAACATGGGCCATCACAAGTCCAGGCCTGATGGAAGTTTGAGATGTTCTGACCTGAGTATGGTCTCGTTAGCCTGTTGATTTCAATATCTAAGACATAAATCATTTAATTATTTCTTTGCCTGAAACCAGTTTTCTTGCCAATTTTACCGTGTGATCTGTTAGCTGGGACATGGTGTTTAGCAGGATCTTCAAAACTTTTGTATCCCCCAATTTAAAGTTTAATTTCTTTCTGTTTGTGATCAAGCACCCAAAACAAAACTTGGAAGATTGAGGAACATGCTGAGCCCTGTTGCTATGGCTTTAACCCTTGTCATCTTCTCATAGCTCTTTGCCTCTTTCTTTAGTGCTTGTACTTGCTCACTTCTGAGAAATCCTGGCACCTCGGCTCCTATGATGCCATCACCTAAGCCCTTGAGGAGAGGTGAGATTTTCCCTCCCAATGGTCTGTTCCCCTCTCTGCCTATTGCCGTTAGCCAAGGCCTGTGTTTCTGATCCTTTGCCCATGGAGTGTCTTCTCTCAGTACCTACCCCTGAAGTTCCTTGAGCTCCTAGACCCAGAATCCCAACATTCATCTCAGATCTAGTTCCTGGGACTCAACCTTAACTTCTCCCTGTCCTGAAGTAGCTTTCTGTCCTCATAGAGAAAAGGGAAGTGAAGGAAAGCCTGGCTTTGGGGTTATCCCTGTGGTATCAGGGAGCATCAAAATTGGAATACAATAATTTGTTTTCAGTTTAATTCACAAAACATAAAGTAAGAATCCCCAAAGATCACATATTATACTAAGTGTAAAAAATAAGAATATAACATATGTAAAAATAGTTTTAATACAATTTTCTAAGTATAGCAGTAGTGATAAAAGTTATAGTAATCATTAATGCTAATAAGTTTGAGTCCCTACTAAGTGCCAGATATTACGATAAAGGCCTATCTAGAGTCTTGAATTTAATATGAGTGGAGAGGAAGACAGGGGCCCACCTTGGCCTCATGTGAACCCAATTAGCACCTGGTCCTCTATTTAATGGGACTCGAAGAATTTTAAGGAGAGTCATGACTGAGACAGATTCACATTATAACTAGATCAAGCTATGGCTTATTGGACATGTTACAACTGGAGTGGCCGTGAGCAGTCAGGTGGACTGTCCACTGGAAGGCTAGATTGGGCAGTCTCAAGGTTGGGGGAGGGGTCGAGGCTGGAACTACAGTGGTATGAGCCTTTCTTGTTATTTTTTCTTCCCCTTCTACCCTTCATCCATGCACCGCATCTCCATTCACATGTTCCTGTCTGTGCATTCCATGGATTCTGACTAATTGCTGGAGGAAAGAACTGAGCAATAATTCCCCCTCCTTCCTCCTCACTGTTACACAAGGCTAAATAAAGCAGTCATGGTTTGAAGACAATGTGAATTCTCTGGTTCAATCCTGTGATCAATCCTTGGCTCACCGTTTCTTTCATTTTTCTCTGACATTTCCTTCCTAGAAATCAATGAATTCCTCCAGCTATTTTCGATGGGACCAGTTCTGAAGTCTCTGTTTGAATCACATCTATATTTTAATGATCAGTGTTGATTGGTCTCTGGTCTTTTACCTATTCCTAATGACCAATAGACCCCCCCAAAATAAAAACAAAAATCAACCAACCAATCACACAAAAACAAAAACAAAACAGAAATATTTAAACTGGTAAGAAGAAATAATTGACACCTTGATTTGGAATGTATTCTATGATGATGTGGTTTTATGTTCACCTTCTAGGTGTGTTTTTTAAAAGTTAATGCTGAAATGTGTTACTCTTTTTAGATGTTAGACAGCATCAGCCGAGGTGTGCTAGGACTATGGAGGAGAGAACAGCTGTATTAGGACTTGTCAAGTACCATAATAACACATTTGTCTGCACATAGTCCAAGGATAATAGGAAGTTGAATAATGTATCCCTTGTGGTTACAAGCCCAATATTATATCATTAGATTCATGAAGAAAATCCATCACTGAGTTTCACCAGGTGTGTGATGAGTGAATTACTGATTCACTCTATATCCTGGTGTGGTCCTGAAAAGGTGACTTCTCTTTGTGCCTGGTTTTGGCATGCCTTGGTTTAGGCGGCTGATTGGCATTGTCAAGTGCTGACTCATAGAATCCTGGATATCAGTTCCCAAAGCCTATCGACTGTGACATCTATGTTGTGGTTATCACTTGGCAACAAGATAAATACTCTGACAGAAGTATTACCTTCCCCAGCAAAGCTTGATTCATGTGCAAACTTTCTCACACTCACGGCTGGCTCAGGACACCATCTTAACATAGGCGGGGTTCACTTTCTGTTGCCCTGGAGTCTGGGACTGTCCCTGTCTGGGGCCCAAGCCCGCTCTCATGTAAAGCCTCATTCTATTACTTACCTTCTTCACACACCCTGAAACTGCTTACGGGACCACTGTCCCTCCACCCTGTCTCCACCCTCTCTGCAGGAACTTAACGTACGATCATTATTCCTCCCAGGGCCATTACCACTCTAACTTGTCTTGCTAAGTATAAGAAGCAATGTTTATACTCGCATAAAGATATTTTGAGAAGTATATATATACTGGAGACTGCTTGAGTGAAGGGGACCCCAAGTTCATACCACTGAGGTGACCACCTTCCCACACATTTATTTGGTATGGCTCACAGGAACAGATACTTATATGTCTACAGCACACCATGTAATCCAAACACTAAGCCTAATTAGTATTAGTGATCTTTGTTATAAAAACAGTGTCTTACTATACTTAAGGGAAAATCATTCATAAAATAAGATCATTGCATGAAATTTTATGCCACAACAAAGACTTCCTTTTTGACCTACAATTATGTCCTGCTTTGGATGATTTCTGTGGGGATATTATTGCTGATGCAGAGATGAGACATTTTTCTAAATTGTGTATTTCCCATCTACCAGCAAATCACACGTGAAGGGTAATCATGGGAGAAATCGTGGCTGCTCATTCGGAGAGGGGACTAGCAGTGCGTTGCAATGTGCTCCACATCAGTCAAGTGATTTCGGAGTCACTCAGACAGCACCCAGCATGAGCCACGTGCCTGGCCCATGCCTTGGGCAAGACCTCTGTGGCTGTAACTCCTGGCACTTACCATCTAGAGTGAGACAGTTGCTGAATTGTCCACCTGCGGGCCAGTCCGTCACACCTGGTTAGGCATTTCAGAGAACACACAGCGAATGCCACCTCCAAATTAGGATATTTGAGTTGCATTCATAATTTTTTAAAAACCTGGGTATTATTTCTCCTTCATACATGATTCACTGTAGTGCTACTGGGAAGCAAATTAATACCTCAATACAGATGCTTCAATAATGTAGTTCTAATGTTAAAAAGTAATGCATGTCTCTTATGGAACATGTGGGAAATGTTTTGAATACAACTGAAAAATGGAAAACATCTATAAAGTTACCATCCAAAGAGAACACTCTACATTGGACATATTTCCTTCCGGTCATCTTTCTGCATATATTTCCTTTACATAGTTGAGTCATATTGCATATGTAATCCTTTTTTCCCCACTCATGATGATCTCATACACATTTTCCTAAGAAAGAAAATGAGAAGGTAAAAGACATCCTGTTTCACCATTCTCAGCTTGCGTGAAAGTGATCTGCACGACAAGTGTAGCATGGACTATTTCTCAGTCCTTTTTCCTCCTTCCTATGGAACACTCTATGCTCTTGGTGCCACTCAATTAGGCTCTTAATCACATATTGACTTTTACATCTTTAACCAATTGCTTCGTGTGCAAACACCTTCTCATGCTGAGCTCATAACATTTCTCTAGGCAGGAAGGCAGCTCCTACCTCTGGCCGCCAACTGTCAATCTGTTATACCAGCTAACACTATGGAGCATTTAGTATATGAGAGATGATATGCTAAGTACTTAACAGACATTATCTCATCTATTCTTCACCAAGTCCGTGTCATTTAGGAATGCTTTTGACAACAAATGATGAGGACCCAACGTGTCTAACAATGCCTGAACAATGCAGACTTATTAGTTCTTATCTCGGGTAACGAGAACAAAAGCTGGGGGTGGGTGGTTTCCATGCTGGCTTCTCTGATGTCACGGCCCCGGTTTGGCATCTTTTCAAGTAGTTCCTCCTTCTTCTGTTTTTGCAACAGGGCTGCAGCACCTCCCGGCAGCACATCCTCAGACCACCACACTCAATGTCAGGCAGGAAGGTATGGTGTAGGACAAGGAATTTCCCTCTTGTATGTCCCTCTCTTTTTGGGAAGGAAAATTTTTCCTAAACATTTCCCAGCAGACTTCTCCTACATCTCATTTACCAGACAGGGTTATGTGGCCATTTCCCTAGACCAGCAACTAGGTCCTCCTTTCCCAAGATCCAGACATCTTTGAATACTACCTAAATGAAATCAGGAAGGGTAGCAAACATGGGTTGCTTTTGTGTAAGCAGTGAGTAGTACCAGCCATATAACATTAGTAGGAAATTAAAGCTCAGAGGTTGAGACATTTGTGCAGGATTATACAACTACAAAGTGGTGAGAGAAGGGGATTGAGGGAGAGAGAGAAGAGAGACACAGAAGAGAGAGAGACCTTTAGCCCTTGCCATAGGTCAGTTGATTGGAGTGTCATCCCATAGACTGAAAGTTCATAAGTTTGAGTCCCAGTCACGGCATGTAAGGAAGGCAACCAATTGGTGTTGCTCTCTCTCTTCCTTTCCCTTCCTCTCTCCCTCTAAAAGAAATTTAAAAATGTCCTTGGGTAAGGGTAAAAAACAGGGAGATTTCAAATCAAACTTCTGAGTCTCTCAGAGTCTAGCTTACCACAATCTAGAGCCCTTCTAATGAGTTTTAATATCTTACTCCATTTATCAAAAAATATTCAGTAAGTACCCATTGGTGCTCAGCACTGTGCTTGCTGCTGAAGGGGAAATAAGTATAGAATATAGTTAGAAATACAAGCTCAACTCATATAAAACAACCAGAATACACATGATTAATTAGTTAATAACGTATTATTCTATTGGGAGCTCAGCTCTAAGAGGGTGATCTAAGAAGAAGATCACCAAGGATTGCAGAAGTCAGGCTGGATTTCATGAGAGCTGGAAGGTGTGAGGTTTGGATCAGTAGGGAGGAGGAATTTACAGCATTTCCATTGAGGGGAAGGGCTGGAGTGAAAGCAAAGGATAGGAAAAGTACAGCCTGAAAAGTGAGAAAAAACAAAGTTCTAGGCACCTTAGCTATTAGCTAAGAAGACTACGACTGACAAAGTGTGGTTAGGGAACAGCTGAACGAATTGGTCACAAAGACATTGCCAGCAGGGCCTCTCAGGAGAACTGAGGTTGATAAGGGACAGAAACTTAGACCACCCAGCAATAGCATCTACTGACCGCTCTCTGGCACAGAGAACTGGCTGAGGACAGAGGAATATTAAAACTTGTAAAATGGTCAATGGCTGCCTACACGTTTTTTTCATCTAATGAAGGCACTTAATTGTTGAAAGATCATTGTTGAGGGGGGAATTCCAGTTCTTTTTCCTTAGGTGACCTGAGATCTTCCAGCAATTAAACACTCAAATGCAGTCACACACTGCATGACAACGTTTTGGCCAATGATGCGCTGTGTGCATGACAGTGGTCCTGTAGGATTACAAATGGAGCTGAAAATTTCCTATCACCCATGACAGTGTAGCCATTGTAAAGTCATTGCTGTCAAGCACATTTCTCACATGTTGTGTTGATGCTGGTGTAAGCAAACATACTGTACTGCCAGTCATATGAAAGTATAGCACACAATTATGTATACACATAGTACTTGATAATGATAATAAATGACTACGTTGTTGGCTTATGCACTTATACGATACCTTTTATTGCTATTTGAAGTGTACTCTTTATGCTGGAAAAAGAAGTTTTCTGTAAAATAACTGTGTTACATCACAGCAACCTCACAGGCCCTGCTTCTTGATGGTATCCTTTTCTCTTCTGCTTTATTTGACCTGTAGAAGCAATAGGTGAGGTGTGCCCTAGGTGAGACCCTCTAGGTATGTGCAGTGCACTCCGTGTGATGTTTGCACAATGATGAAATCACCTAGAGAGGCATTGCTTAGCACTTAAACTCATCATTAAAGAGGTGCATGGCTGTCATTTGGCTTTTGACAGTTAGACAAAGTTCTGAAGTACACGCCTATGCCATTGTCCCTCTGATAATAATGAGAGGTTTGGGTTAAGTAACCACATACTTTTGACCAGGAAGTCATACCGACAAGAGAAGGTAAGGCTAAATCTGGCTCTGTGGGCCACGAACAAGCTGAGTAGAGCTCATCCAGGACGCAGCTCTGCAGTTCTCCATGCAGACATGGAGCTTCCCCACCCGCTAGGAAGAAGCCTGGAGATTGCACTTCTCATCAAACTTGGGGATTGCCTGGATGTAAAAGCAAAGGCAGGAGAAGCAAATCCTTTTTTACTGTGTGTTGCAAACACTTTTCAATAAGCTCTAACAATATGAATGTTTTCCGACTCAAATTACATTCGCGTTCACATCTTTTATTTATTTTTGTTCCTCAAATTCCTTTCGCTGGGTCTAAGGAAATACAGCAATTTTCTTTTCTTTTCTTATTTTTAAAAGATTTTATTTATTATTTTTCAGAGAGAGGGGAAGGGAGACAGGCAGAGAGGGAGAGAAATATCAGTGTATGGTTGCCTTTCACTTGCCTTCAGCTGTGGACCTGGCTGGAGACCTGGCTTGCAACCTGGTTATGTGCCCTGGCTGGGAATCGAACCAGAGACCTTTGGGTTTGCAGGCTGGCGCCTATCTACTGTGCTACCAGCCAGAGCTTAGCAATTTTCTTATTCACGTTTTCAACATCACTATTTTTTATCAATGCAGGGTTAAGTAGCCAGTTAAAGTGCACTGTGGATTTTCATTGTTTGATGAGATCTGTGTTCTGAACAAGGTCAAAAGAAAAGCACTTTGGGTGGCTGGTGACTGGAGATTAGGGTGGAGCCCGGCATTATTCAGGAAACTATCACTTGAGAAGAATGTAAGATTTTTAAAATAGAGAATTTCAGAGAAATTAAAATAGTGGTTTTCTTTTTCTTCCCATGACCAAAGTGTCCCTTCAGGGTTGCTAGAATCAAAAGAGAGGAAAGAATACTTTTATGTATTGAAAAGAGCTCACAGGCAACACTGTCAAAAGATGGACAGGGTATTATGGAATTCAGAACTATTTTTTGAGTGTAGGTGAGGCTGACAGGCTTTAGCTCATTTTAACAGACATATGTAGAAATGATCAAGTGCACGAGTTTCTGAGTGACATCATCTTCCCAAAACATTTGCTAAAGGGTGCCTTCACAAGTAAGGGTTTCTATTCCAGTGATGTCTTTCTGAGTAAAATGTTGAATCACTCAAAGCTTTCAGATTAGAGAGAGAAAAAAAATGCCCCATGGGAGGGGCTGAGCTTTATAAAACCAGTCATCACCATGTATGAACTCCAACAACCCTCGGAGGACCTGTTTCCTGTCAGGGCACACATCTCCAACAAGGTATTTCAGTGATTTCCACCACCGTCTCTGTGCAGAGCAATTTCCTCGTTTCTCCTCTTTCCTTACTGCTGTTCCTAGGAGAATGTGATTCTATTATTACTAGAAAGGTAAAATGTGCCATGTTTTTAGAGGGAGAGTAAAAATTTAGTGGTGTTTTCTTGGTTAGTTGTTTTACAGAAAATGTTTTAGTTCAGGATTTGAATTAAATGTATATAGCAAGACTTATTCTTGAATCTCAGAAGCCAGCAAATACAACATTAACCAAATGAAAATGTGCATAAGAGTTGTGATGTCAGTTTTACCAAAGGGGTTAGAATGTATATATTCTTTAGTAGTAAAGTTTTGATACTGAATTTAATGGGAACAGTGAGGATAATTAAAATATATTAATTTAAGTAATTGAAAGTAATCTATCAATTGAATATGAGTATTTTAAAACATTACAAGTTGACTGAGTGTTTTTCTAAAATAATAAGAAATTAAGCAGCTTTCTGGGTTGGGTCAGTCCAATGCCAGAATAAATGTATTGAAATTAGTTAAATAATTGGTCAATTTAGTGAAAAGGAAAAGTCAACCAAACTTGTTGTTGAATTGAATGAAGTAATAGTTCAATAAATAATGTAGGAAGGACCCCATAATCAGATAATTATTCACTATGAAAGTCACCAAATATCAGAAGCTGCTTTTCATTTTTTGTGGAGAGGGGGTAAGGGAGGGGGACAGGCAGGGGGAAATTTGGTCATTTTGGGCAGAAAGTTTCCTTGGAATTATTGTTTTCTTTTTGTTCTCATTGATTTTTGTGGTTAGTTACAAACTATTTGCACTGTGTAGTCACAATTTGTTTTAAATGCCACAACAAATTCTAATCCAGCATCCAGTGCCATGGAGAACAGGGATTGTGGTATTGTGCCTGGTAGTACCTTTAAGTCCTACGTTACCTGTGCCAAGTTTCAGTGGCACATTCATCAACTTGCGTAGCAGGAATTGCTACAAACACCCAGGAGCCCAGCCCCACCTGTGCTGTCCATCCATTTTTCTCAAAGATAATATTATACATTAATTATAAGCATAATATTTAGGAGTTAATGAAGTTGTATAACTTAGTCTTGTTAAGAAATTCACAACAGGTATTACCTGTTCTGGGAGGTCATGCTAATTGATGTCTACTCTGTGACCTTAATTTTACATCAGCTTGGGCAGATTCCCACTTAAATGTAAGCCATGGATGTGTCTCTGCATCAGGAGACACTTTGTATGTATGCCTTCAGAGGCTTCTTGCTTTTATCATTTTAAAATTAAGTCTATTGAGGATTCTCTTGGTTAATAGAATCAAATATGTTTCAAGGATACATTTCTATGATCCAAGATCCGTGTATTGTACTGTGTGACCACCACCCAAAGTCACACCATCTTCCGTCACCATATATTAGATTCCTAAAGGTATCAACTCTCAAACCTTATTTGGAAGGTTTGTAGGAAAAGCCCCAGATCTGCCATCAAAGGCTGAGGTTCATTTGTGAGGCTTTGAAACAAATTAGGTGCAAAATCTACATCTTCATAGTTTCATCTGAGTAACAGGAATCATTAGGCTTTACTAGCTAAGTAATTACACAAATTAAACAAAACCACTTGGCTGAAGAAACCTGGTCACTGCAATATAGACACCAGATATTTTTAGATTAAATGCAGTTAATTGAACCTTATTTTAAAAAATAAAATTTAGACAATTTTTAAAAGAAGTAAATGCATGCAGGACAATTTTTGTCCTTACCTTCTTTTTTTTCCCTCCCCTGGGTGAAGTGGACTGAAATCCTAACTTGGCATTGTAACCCTTCTCTGCTAGTTTATCTTGACACTTAACATTTTATTAGTGTCAGTCTGGGAAACTGACTATGAAGGTTATGCTAAAGAATTGGTTATAAGAGAAGCCTACATTTACTCTTCTGGTTCTGACCTCTTACTTATTATTATTATTATTATTATTATTGTTGTTGTTGTTGTTATTTTGCATGGGAATAAAGAAATATTTGATTAGTTCTCTATTTGTTTTCAAAACATTAAGATGGTTTACAACCCTACCCCCCCTCATTTTCCCAGTAAGGCTAATTGATTAAAAAGACAATTTAAAATCAGTAGAGGAGAGAGGAAGCAAATTTCTGAGCCCCTCGAGTTCATGCAATCTCAGTGATGAAACGAGAGAAAAAAATGTGGTATTGTTTAAAGCCTTCTAGGAGCATTACAGACTCGCAGCCTTCCTCTTTTTATTTTCTCTTTCTAGCATTTCTCACACTAGACACTTGCCTAATTTCTTACACAGAAGAGCCCAGTTAACAGCCCTGGCTGGTGGCACAGTGGATAAGGTGCCGGCCTGCGAACCCAAAGGTTGCTGGTTCGATTCCCAGCCAGGGCACATAACCAGGTTGCAAGCCAGGTCTCCAGCCAGGTCTGTAGCTGGAGGCAGCTGAAACACAATCATAGATTGATGTCTTTCTCCCTCTCTGCCTCTCTCCCTTCCCCTCTCTCTAAAAATAATAAATAAATAAAATCTTAAAAAGAAAGAAAGAAAGAAAGAGCCCAGTTGAACAGCAGCAGGTGGGGGCAGTGTGGGGCATTGGATAGAGCAGGTTTCCAAAGCAGATGTGGGCTTGAATCCCTGCCCCATTATATACAAACTGTGTGACCTTTTACAACTCAGTTAACCTCTCTGAGTGTTAGGGTGGAACCTATACTTTCAATGAAAATAACAATATCCGTCTTGTAGAGATCCTATGAACATTAAATGAGAAGAAGATGTGAGAAAGTTTCGGAGGCATGTTTTACTTAAGTTACTATTTTCTTTGGATAAAATACAATAGGGTGGTATTTCAAAGGAGAAATTCTGTTACAAACTTCAGTCACTTTCTTAAAAAGAAATGTTCATGACCCACGTGTTCACATAAGACATCTGTGGAGTAGGTGGGGAGGTGGCTGCTGGCCCCTGGTGGGAAGCCCTGCAGAATGACCCTGGACCAGAGCTCATGGTGGGCCTCAGTTGGAGGCCTCCTCAGCTTTTCCAGCTCCACCCCAGCTCTGGGAAAATGCTTTCACAAGAAGGTTTCCTGTGGAAGATGAGTGTCAGCATCTTTTGGTATATTTATTTACACACTAGGGTGATTCTAGGGTGTGTTTTAGCCATTACAAAAGCCTAACATGCAGAGAGGGAGATGATCATTAGCCAGGACCAACAGATACCATCACACACCTGGGTGTGTCCAAGCACTTGGCTGTACGTGAAGCCTTTGGCCGTGGGAGATGTGTCGTCATTCTTGTTCAGATGATTGATCTGGTGTGTGTGTGTGTATGTGTGTGTGTGTGTGTGTGTGTAGGAGGCAGATATGGCAGATAGAACTATGAAAATCCCAGCCCTCAAACAATGAACCTAATCCATTTCCGGAAGCTGGAAGTTTCAACTGGGGCCAACGTGAATATGTGTGCATGCAGTACATGTGTGAACATGTGTGGATTTGCCTGTATATGTGGTAGGTGTTTGCAGGTGCTGCCTAAAGGTTGACAGCATGACCCTGGAGGTCCACCCACCTGGCTTCAATTCCTAGTGTGGTTTCTAGTCAAGCGACACTGATCACTCTTTTCATCCACTCCATGCAGCAGTTTCTTCCTTTGTAAAAGAACGAGCAGTGCCTTTCCAATGGGTTTCAGTAAAGACAAAAGTGCACCTAAAATGTTTTGAATGGCCTCTCTTGTATAGTGAGAATTCAACAAATACTATTTATGGTTATTGATGTTATTATTACTTTTATTATATGGAGTGTCATTACACATTATATAACTGTTTGTTGTATCTCAGGATCAGCTACATAATTTGCAGAACCCAATCCAAAGGGAAACATAGAACTTTTAAAAAGTTATTGAGAATTTCAAGATAGCAATAGCATAGCTCTGCACTAAGCATGGGACCCATATGACTATACAGGCCACATGACCCTAATGCTGTCCCCATGTCTATTTCATGTTGTTCCATGAAGGGAGAGCGTTGAGAGAAACCCTGCCCTAGGCAGGGTATGCCCTGTATCCCTCTGTTGACATCACCCCAATGTTGTCTCATCAGTTAGAGCTATCTTTTCATTCTCACTCACCTTCTAGGTTGAAACAATGGAAGACCTTTATGTGGCAAACACCATCTTTGCCATCAATTTCTTCAAGCAACTGGCAAATACAAGCCCCACCCAGAACCTCTTCTTCTCCCCATGGGGCATCTCATCCACCATGGTCATGGTCTACATGGGTGCCAGAGGCAACACTGCCGACCAGATTGCCAGGGTAAGTTTTTGTGGAAGCTGATGGAGTGATTCTTGCCCTGGAACTACAGACTTGCTCTGATTGTGTGATTCAGATCTTTTGACTATCTCAAGGCCAGCACTTACCAGCTGCCCTGCCATTACAACACAGGTTTCCTAGATTCACATCTGCCAAAGAGCTGAATTAAAACCCATCAACTGTAGATAGCAGAAGGCTTATTGGAGTTCTTTATACTGTAGGGCTGGACCTGATGCATAGTGACAACATCTTACATTTTAATAATATAATGCTTCTGTTTTTCAAGTGCCTTACATGCCGTATATCTCTTTGGTTGCAGATGGGGAGATTGGGCCTTGTGAGGGGAATCCCTTTCCTAGGTCTCCTAAGTTCTCCTCACTTCTAGCTCATGCCCCTCCCACAGCTCAGCTCCTGTACTGTGTTTATTTCCCATTCATGGAAAGAATTCCTCCTAATGGTTTTAAGAGAGTGTCACAAAGAGAAAAGAATGTCTCAGAGCTGTGGTCACCATGCTCTTGGAGATGCACGTAGAGCAATGTTGATGCACCTGTGTTATCATCCCCATGAGATCATGTTAACAAAATGAGGTCTGGCTTGATGGTCAGTCTTGGAAATCAAGATGGACAAGGTGTGGGAAGTTGGCTTCCTTTCTGGGTACTGAGGATACACACTCAGTCAGGGGACCCTTTCGCTGAGTCCAGGGCCCTGAAAATACACCAACTAATTCAACTGCACTGTTCCTAGGGGACGAATTCAATACATTGAAAAGCCGCAGGACCCTATTATTTCCTTTGTCAGTGACCCAGATGAGATCACCCTGTAATTCAAGTTCTTTCATATACATGGGCCCACAAACATAGGCACATGTTGTGCTTTCGGTCACACCAAAATGCTGCTGGCTACTTTTGGGTTTCCCATGAGAATTGTGCTTGGGTGTGTAATGGAGCTTTCCCAGGTGCAAGGTGACCCATTAAGGATGGGCCTTGTTTGAAGAGAGACTGTTGGCCAATGTCCTCCCAGGAGGAAAGGGTGGCCACAACCTTCCCTGTGTCTATGGCAGTTTAAACATCAAGACTTACGTTCAACTCTGATAACAGCAACATTTTGCAACCTTCCTTCCCCTTTTTCTTTGCCTTAAAAAAAAAAAAAAAAACCAAAAGACGATGACCTTCACTAAAAACTTTAGAAAACATCAGACTCTAAAATTTTTAAATGTTAAGAAGTAACTAGCACCCAAAAGCAGTATATTTTGAGGGAAAATGCTAAATGAAGTACTTTACGGTGCTGAAAGTAAAAAAATAAATTGATTTTGATACCCAAAGAAAATTAGCCTGGGGTCACTCTGAGCACCATAAACCTTTTCGGCACCTGGAAGGTGCTAGAGCATGTGGAACTATACAAAGAGTCTACGTGATTTTCTTGTAACTCTGCTGCATATATACATTTTAAAATTCAAAAGCAAATTTGGTTAATTCCTAGCTAAAGGCAAGAGGACAAGATCTTTGGCTTGGAGGAGGAAGCATGAGCTTTGGGGACAAGATCTACCTGTGTTTGAAGTGTGTGAATAAGGGCATTTAAACTGCCTGAACCTAGACACTAATGACTAGTATGTAGATTGGAGTAAATACCTCATATGGGATGCTGGGAGGGGAACTTAAATTGGCTGACACATATTACCTATGAAGAATACCTAGGCTTGTACCTCGTACACAATGGTAGGGAGCTTGGCATAGGACTTTTAAAAGGTACCTGTTGGCAGTGATTTTCAAGTTAAGTAATTTAGCAGGAAAATGGAACCATTCCCTCTCATTTCAATTGTAGGTGCTTCAATTTAATGAAATCGGGGTCCATGAAAACACCCCAGTGAACCCAGAGAACATCACCGGTTGTGAATTCATGCAGCAGATCCAGAGAGTCACTTATCCTGATGCTATTTTGAAGGTATTGGACCCATTCATTCATATTTCTTTCTTTTTTAAAAAAATTATTTCTAGGATCTTCCTGTCTTAAAGCCACAATGTTAGGCTGAGAGGGAACCCAGTATAACTTCCCCCATTCCCGGAGAGAAAAACTAGCCAACACTCACAGTCCTTAGTATATATTCTATGGTTCCACCACTAAAAAAGTACAAAGCCGCAGCAGAATTCAGACTTCCTGACTTGTAGGCCAAGATGCTTTCTAAATTCTGTCACACCCCCTGCCGCTAGTTGAATTTGTGTAATTTATTCCAAAACCATGGTAGAGGAGACTCCTAGAATACACATACATGAGTGCAGGCTTCCAGAGGGGAGGGGGAAGAGTGACAAATGGCTGAGGAATGGAGAAGGTCAGGCTCAATGACTTCTTGAGAGGCTAATGACCTTTTGCTAGCTCTCCCTTAACTCTCTGTCTGCCCATTTATTATCTGTCTGTCTGTCTATCTTTCTAGCTATCTATCTCAGGTAGTATTATGTTTTCTCAACTCTCCGTTCCTTAAATACCAGCTATCCAGCTAAACGATAGGAATTAGATGTAGATGTATCTCTATTGGCAACTACCTTCCATACTTATACTCCAGAGTAAGGTTATGCAGGGCAAAGATATTGCCCACAACTTCCTACTTGGGAACACGAATGTTCCATCCAGCTGGTACCCAGGGACTTATGGGCTAGTGGAGGTGGAGAGGGCCCATGTAAGGACATTCAGCCAGTCATCTGCAAGGGTCTGTCTTCTTCTGTGACAGCCCCATGTCCGGCCTCCTATTTACAAACCTTAGGTTGTAGACTAGAATTCAATTTTGTGATTTTCTAAAACACATATGTTCCACTGCTTAGTCCATCCCTTAATTAGAAAATAAATGCTTTTTGAAGTTGCATGAACTTTTAAAGAACATTTGTAAAGGAACATTTTAATATAATAGAAGCTCCTTCAAGACCTTAGAGTTTAGGGGACTGTAAATAAAGCCTCACTTTCCTCTAGGATGTTGGCTACTTCCTGGTTAAATCTCATCTGTAGGCACAACAGGAAACAAGCAAAACATTATCTATGTCCTTAGTTTTGCACCACATCCATAGCAAAAGTATTTCCTCAGAGATTCCTCTAAAGTATCAGCAAAGAGTATATATTAAAACAGCCTTTTTTATTGTATTAAAAAATACAATTGCTTAAGAAGGGCCTTCCTGTATTATATAAAGAGGATGACTCCCTTCCTTCTGTTCAAGGCACAGGCTGAAGACACAATCCATTCCGGTTTCCGCACTCTCATCTCTGCCATCAACGCACCCTCGGGCGGTTACATACTGGAAAGTGCCAATAAGCTGTTTGGAGAGAAGTCTGCAAGGTTCAGGAACGTAAGTAACCCCACCGTGGAATGGCAGGGCCCTGGACCTGCAGGGGCGCCACTTTCAAAGCTGTTCTCTAGGATCCCTGCTTACAGGGGGAGTCAAAATTGCACAGGGCTCCCCAAGGCTCCCTAAGGCTCCCTAAGTCTGAGGTTGTGGCAGCTGCCCCTGTGCTCACCCTGCTGCTTCCTCTCCCTGATGAAAAGCCACGTGCAGGGTCCTGAGTCAGCAGGAACACAGTTGACCCTGAGAGCCTCTATCTGCAAGTGCCTCTCTGGTTCAGTGTCTGTAATCTGAAGCATGCAGGAGGGCAAATAGACCTGGGGCTGGAGTGTAGGGATGGGAGTCCACTGCATGCTTATTATCTGTGTCATTTCATTTTCCAGCACCCTCCAACTGCCAACTCCACTCCTACCCCAACCTCAGGCCCCCAGTCTTGATGGAGAGCCCATAATTTACAATTACACACCAAGGCGTGTTCTGTATGCCTTCTGCATAATCTCTTGCGCTTTTCTTTCTTTAAAGGAATACATACAACGCTCTAAGAAATACTACTCTACAGAACCCCAGGAAGTCGACTTCCTAGAATGTGCTGAAGGAGCCAGAAAAAAGATTAATTTCTGGGTTGAGACTCAGACCAAAGGTAAGACCAAGGCAATATTTTCTGCTCTTGTTTCCACTTAGAAGACTCTGATCTATGTTTTAAAACCATCCTTGAATTTAGCCCTTTATCCCTTAATCTTATTTTGGTTGATGCATCCTTATTTTTGTTGAGCTCAGCGGTACTGTAATTGAGGTCTACAAATAGAAGACATAGACTCAGTCCTCTCATGCTTGGATTTTGAATATCACATTAGTATAGAATGTGAGATGTGGCAGCGGTTTTCAAACAGGGAACATCAGTGTTGAAATAACAGTGACACTCCGTCCACTGTGAATAGCAACAACAAAAAAGCGGATTTTCTTAACATCTGGGGTTGAAACATCATTTCAAGTAATAGATTCGTGTCTTGCTTTCTCAGCTACCATGATGAAAAAAGGCACACGAACGAAGAATTTAGGAAGACTTGGTTTCTCTGAGAGCAGTTGAATTATTTATGTTACTTCTTCATTTCCACTCGGGATGTTTAAACCTCTATTCTAAAGCGCTGCCACCACAGATGTAGGAAAAGTGAAGATGAACAGAGTGAAAGTAAAAATAAAGTGCATAACTAGAGACATAGGAAAGTTTTGCTTTTTGAGGGCAACGTACGTTTTCGCTTTAAGCATTGCGACAAATGGCTGTAAATGAAACCTAAACATATGTCACTTTTTTTTTTTGTAGGTAAAATTTCAAACTTGTTGCCTGAAGGTTCTGTAGATTCGGAGACCAGGCTGGTCCTGGTGAATGCTGTCTACTTCAAAGGAAAATGGAAAACTCCATTTGAGAAGAAATTAAATGGGCTTTATCCTTTCCATGTGAACCGGGTATGAGATAACAAGACAGAGTTTCCTAACATGTAGAGTAGGGTCCTACACAAGACAAAGAAACAAAGAATAGAGACCACTCCTTACTGTCACTTTGTGATGTACTGGGTATAAGTTATGGACATTGGGTAGTTGATTGGCTCTTTCAAGCTACTGACTATCAGTAATTTAATGAGGTCATATGAGTAACGGTGAAAAGCCATGGACCCTATACTTAAATCCTGGACTCAAATGGAGGTGCCACTGCTTGCTAACCTTATGCATGTTCCATGAATTCCATTTTTTAATCTGTAAAACTTGGCTAATAATATCCAACTTAAAAGGTTGCTGTAAGGATTCAAAGAGATTTAGCAAAGTTCATGGCCCATAGCAGGCACTAAACAAATGTTTATTATTATTATTATCATTATTATTGTTGTCCATAATGAATGTAATATTGTAATAAGGTCAGAGTACTGTGTACAAATACTTTATTTTATTGATTTTTTAAAACATGAAGGCGAACCCATTCTCTTTTATGTCTAATTGTACATCTCCTGACATCTTAGTATTAACCTTTATATTTTACTCTTTGATCTCTTTAGGCTCAGAGTAAACCTGTACAGATGATGTACTTGCATGAGATGCTGAACATTGGATACATAGAAGACATAAAGACTCAGATTCTCGAACTCCCATACGCTGGTGACGTCAGCATGTTCCTGCTGCTTCCCGACAGGGTTGCGAATGAGTCTACTGGCTTGGAGCTGGTAAGCCGTTCAACTTAACTTGTTTTAGGCTTGTGCCCCTAATCTTGCCTCTTATGATGAACATATCTACACCTTAGGAAATGCACTGCAATTTCTTAAAGATGTGTGTGAATTAGTCGATAGCAAGCATGGCATTCAAAACCTTAAACTTATGTCATACATGTTACCTTCTTGCAAATAGTTTACCAGTCTATTAGACTTTTATTTATTTACTTACTTACTTTAAGATTTTATTTATTATTCCCAGAAAGAGAGGAAGGGAGAGAGGCAGAGAGGGAGAGAAACAGAGAAACATCAGTGTATGGTTGCCTTTCACCTGCCTCCAGGCACGGACCTGGCTGGAGACCTGGCTTGCCACCTGTATTAGATTTTTATATCACGCACAAGGTAGTCACTGATTTTTCACAGCAGACTTAGAAGATGCTTTCCTTCTTTTATAAGCACTCACTGGTTATTGTTTTAATTTTGGGACTTGTAGCTGGAACGCGAAATAACGTATGACAAACTCAACACGTGGATCAGCAAGGACAAGATGGCTGAGGATGATGTTGAGGTGTACCTCCCCCAGTTCAAGTTAGAAGAGCACTATGAACTCAAGCCCATTCTGAGAAGCATGGGCATGAATGATGCCTTCATCAAGGGCCGGGCCAATTTCTTAGGCATGTCGGAAGAGGATGACCTGTTTCTGTCTGAAGTGTTTCATCAAGCCACTGTGGATGTCAATGAGGAAGGCACCGAAGCAACGGCTGGCACCGGAGCCATCATGACAGGGAGGACTGGCCACGGAGGCCCACAGTTTGTGGCAGATCATCCTTTCCTCTTCTTTATAATGCACAAAACCACCCAGAACATTCTCTTTTTTGGCAGATTCGTCTCACCGTAAAATTGGAAGTTTCTGTGTCTGTACAGGATTTTGTAGTAGGAGCCATATGTCTCAGAATTGCTATAATCACCAACATTTAGGGACTTTTTCCATGTATTTCTGTTTTCCTGAACAACTTGTACTATGCACTGAATATAAATATAGAAATAACCAGACAACTGTCAATCGCAACATTATAACCCTATTAATCGTCTGGTCTCTTAAAATGGAATGATGCCACATTTAGTCTTCCTTACTCTTAGTTTATTTTATAGCATTGTTTTATTGTATTATTTATTATTTTATATAATTTTTATTATTGTTAATTGTCTATTTAATGTAGCCGATACAGTTACAGAAACTGGTGATTGGTTATGTTCCTTCCTAAGGAGGTGCATTTATTTGTTTTAATAAAGAAAAATGAGTAGATGTTCTATCCCCCTCTATGATAACAACTTAGAAGAAAGCACTGAACAACAGGCAAATGTATGTTATGTGCATTTATAACATTATGTATCACATAGATGTGTCTTTAACTGATATGAAATTGCAAATATATAATAAATAAACATGTTTCCATATGACATTTGCTTGTTGTCATTCCATGAGGTCTTTGGATCACAAGACCTATTGTAGCTTGAGTCCAGGCATTGGGCATCAGGCTCATTTGTCTGAACCAAGAGAAAAATAGAACAAAGGAGGCATGGGGATAACTAACTCTTTTACATGGAGCCTTTGTTGTCTGAGTAGAATAGGGTTGTGTGAAAAGTAGTTTAGTGCTACCTTCTCTCAGCAGTGAAAGGTGTAGCAATTCAGAAGAATAGTCTGGGTTAGCATCACTTGGACACTGATGTATAAATTTTAAGAACATCAGGGATAAATGGCAAATCCAGTGGTCTGGGCATAGAATCAAGGTCACAGTCATTGACCTGGAAGTTCAGAGGAATGAAGATGGGCTGGTGACAGAGCGGGAGGGTGTTCACTTCGAATAGTACTCAATGCTTTTGAATGGTCAGAGGTAGGACAGCACACAATTGAGTAGCTAGGAATTAAGACATCTCAAGTGTGGGGGATCTGAACTGGTCTGGATGTCTGGCTGCATAAGTGTGGCTGGACCCTGGAAATGGAAGGAAGGTAGGGATGGATGACTCATGGAGTATAGTGGCTATACAGGTGGCCTAGGGACCTGGAGCATCTACATTCCTGTTCTAACACTTATGAGTCATCTAACCATGGACCAGGAATGATGCTTCTTTATGTTCCTTTCCTTTCCGTGGAAACCAGGGAAAATAATGCTTTTCTTATAAGGTTGCTATGATGGTGAAATGAATTCATGCATAGTAAGCAAGTAAAAGAATTCTTGGCCGTATGAGGTCTGTCCTGAAAGTATCGAGCCAATGTCAATATAATTAAAACAGTTTGCATGGCCGATACATTCGGGACAGATCTCGTATACAGTACTTAAAAATTCTAATGATTATGATTATTATCGTTGTAAGTAGTAAACTGCCTGGTTTTATTTACTTACTGTCCGCTGGTCAACCATAGAATCCCAGAAAATTATTCGGTGACATTTTTTAAGGCTTGGATTGTGGTTTGTTTTCTCTAAGTTGTTCTTGAAAACCAGGGGTTCTTGCTTCACGCATGCTCCTACTTACTTTGGGGTTCACGTACTTCCATAATTCATTCAGCAAGGCATTAAGTCAGTAGCTTTCCGAACTGTTGTTACTGAATAGCAAGTGGGGTCCTGCTGCCCACTGCCACTGCCTGGGGACAATCCTGGAGACAAAGATTTGTTGATAAAGGAAAGAAGTCTTTATTCAAAAGCTATGCAGTTTTGGAATAACAGTTTTCCCCATGCATCAGTTACTTTAGCCTATCAATTAAGGCTAAACTATCTAACTCCTGAGTTCCCCTATCATTCCCTCTGTTAGTTTTTAATTATCTTATTTCTATCGGATTAGTTTACGAACTGAAACAACATAAGATACAAAAGCTACACAATTCTGGGAGAATGGCAGGCTTCTGCCTCAGAGCCAACCCCTCTAGAACACCCAAAGAAGAATAAACCTGCCACCCTCTGCCAGGCCAGTCCCATCCTAGGCTGCACCAGGAGGTCTCCTCCCATCCCAACACCATCTGCAGGAAGCTGCAGCACTGTCTCTCCCAGGCACCCTTGAGGAAGAAAGACAGAGAGCCAGTCTCTGCCCTCCTTTTGTTTTAATTATTTGTTTAAAAATGTTTTATTCATTATTCAGAGAGAAGTGCAGGGAGGGAGGAAGAAAGAGACAGAAGCATCAATGTGTGGTTGCCTTTCACCTGCCCCCAGCTACGGACCTGGCTGGAGACCTGGCTTGCAACCTGGTTATGTGCCCTGACTGGGAATTGAACCAGTGACCTTTGGGTTTGCAGGTCTGTGCCAACCCAATGGAGCCACACCAGCCAGGCCTCCTTTTATTTAAATCTGGCCTATTTTCCAGGTGCTCTGGAGGCACTCAGCTTCTCAACCAATCCTGCCCTAGACTGTTTACTGTTGTCTGGGGCAGCCTCCTCCTACAACCCCTCCCTTCTCCTACTCAGTAATCTGATCTCTCTGTATCATTGTGAGTCTTATTCGGGGTGTGTGTGTGCAAGTGTGTGTGTGTGTGTATTTACTTATTTGTTTTTTTAAATTTTTATTGTATTTTCCCCATTACCATCCCCCCTTCTATTTCCGCTAATCACCACACTGTTGTTGATGTCCTTGAGTCTTTCTTCCTTTTCTCTTGATCCCTCCCCTCCCTAACTGTGCCCTCCAGAGCCGTCAGCCTATCTCTGCTTTGCTTGTTAGTTCAATTTATTCATTAGATTCCATGAGATCATATGGTATTTAGCTTTCTCTGACCAGCTATGTCGCTTAGCATAATGATCCCCAGCTCTATTCATACTGTCACAAAGGGTAGAATATTTTTCTTTTTTTTATAGCTGAGTAGTATTCCATTGTGTAAATGTCTCATAGCTGTTTTATCCACTCATCTGCTGATGGACACATGGGCTGCTTCCATATCTTGGTGATTGTAGAAAATGCTGCAATGAACATAGGGGCACTTATGTTCTTTAGAATTAGTGTTTCTGGTTTCTTTGGATAAATTCCCAGAAGTGGAATTGCTGGGTAATAAGGCGGTCCATTTTTAAATTTTTGAGGTATCTTCATCCTGTTTTCCACAGCGGTTGCACCAGGTCTGCATTCCCACCAACAGTGCAAAGAGTTCCCCTTTTCCTCATCCTCACTAGCACTTGTTTGTTGATTTACTAATAGTAGATATTGGTGTGAGGTGATATCACATTGTGGTTTTAATTTGCATTTCTCTGATGATTAGTGATTGTTGAGCATCTTTTCACATATCTATGGACCATCTGCATGTCCTTTTTGGAGAAGTGTTGTTTCAAGTACATTTTTTAATTGGATTGTTTGTTTGTTTGGTATTGATTTTATAAATTTTTTATAAGTTTTGGATATTAACCCCTTATCAGATATATCAGTGAATATGTGCTCCCATTCAGTGGGCTGTGGTTTTATTTTGTTGGCAGTTTCCTTTGTTATACAAAACCTTTTTCGTTTAATGTAGTCCTATTTGTTAATTTTTTCTTTTGTTTCCCTTGCCTGAGGAAGTATCACATAAAATATTGATACACGCAATGTCCGAGACTTAACCACCCATGTTTTCTTTCAGGATTTTCATGGGTTCATGTCTAACATTTAAGTCTTTAATCCATTTTAAATTTATTCTTGTGTGTGGTGTAAGAAGATGGTCTAGTTTCATTTTTCTGCATGTGTCTGTCCAAATTTCCCAACACCATGTATTGAATAAACTATCCTTAGCCTGTTGTATGTGTTTGCTTCCTCTGTCCAGTATTAACAGGCTTTCTGTGAGGTTTGCTCTCTGAAATAGCCTCCGGCTATATTTGTCAGCAGCCAGGCTTAAGTTCCACAGGGTGTGGCAGAGAAATTCCTACAGGCAGGGTTCTTGCTTCTTGTCAGGCTGGTGCTGCCCAAAGGGCAATGCTGGGCCACCTGAAAGTGGCCTCTGCACCTGGGAATGACCCAGCAGAGAACCCTGGGGGCTCACCGTTCAACTCTCTGCCTAGAGACCTCGGCACACATCTCCAGTGCACTCTGCCCTCCCTTTGCTGGCGCCCACGGTAAGCGGCTGCGAACAAAACTTTGTGTGTTGGTCCTTTTAAGAGGCTGCCATTCTCCTGCCTTCTCTCCCTAGTGAACAGAAACCCCTCGGCTTTACACAGCTGGATGTCATTTGGGTTCCTTTCTCGGTTCTGGTGCTCCAGGCTGGGGGCCCAGCCTGGTGTTAGACCCCACACCTCTGTGGGGGAATGCCCTGGCTGCTGAAGTACCCCTTAGAACTTCAGCTGCCACCCATGGGAGCCCAGACTGTCCTCATCATCATCTTTGGTCCCCGCAGATGTCGTGAGTCTGAAAATATCCATATTTCTCTCTCATTATTGAGCTCAAGTATGATGTCCGAATCATTCTTGCTCCTTGTCATTCTAGTAATTTTCTTTTGCCTTTTTCTTTTGATAGTGTTCTTGATAGCTCATTGTGTTCCATACTTTTTAAAATGGTTTTTAGAAATTAGTCTGTTCATCCATAGATTTTCCCATCTGGAAACTGTGTATCTGCTTCAGTTCTGGGAAACACAGAGTCATTGCTACGGAGTGAATGTTTGCACCTCCCCCACCCCTGATACAAATGTTGACACTAATTCCCAAATGTAATGGTACTTGCAGGTAGGGCATTTGGGGATTAGAGTTAGGTTACGTCATGAGGATGAATTCCTATCATGGAATTATTAGTGCCCTTGTAAAAAGATGAAGGGAACAACAGCCTCTTCTCTCCACCCCATGACTCAGAGGGAGGCAGCGTCTGTTAGCCAAGAAGAGATCCCTCACCGAGAACACAGCCATGCCAGCACCCTGATTTCAGGCTGCCAGGTTCCAGAACTGTCAGAAATACACGTTTGTCATTTAAGCTCCAAGTTAATGGTATTCTGTTACAGCAACCCAAACTAAATGCGACTGCCATTATCCACCCACTGCAGTGTCTCTGCCCCACTCTATCTACTTTCTTTTTTTAGATTCCCTTTAGAATAATATTGATTCACTTGGAGTCCTTCTGTTTTACTTTGTGCATACCTAATAAATAAGTCCATGTGGTATAAACATCACATATTATAACTAGGCTAGAACAGAAACTCTCCCTCCCCCTCTTCTCCATTCATTTAGTTCCTCTGCTTCAATCTCCTCCAGTAATATCTGCACATATTGCCAAATATACATAGGGAATGCCATAAATAATAACAAACAAGCACAGTCGTGCTAATAATATTATATTGTTAACTTAGGATATTATTACCTCTCCCTCCCAAAAAACAGGCATCAAAATAATGCACAGCTGTGTTTTTCTCAATGTAGGTAATCTACCCATTTGTAAGAATTTTAATCAAGAGATAAGTGGGAAGGAATCGGGAGGCGATTTGGGGGGAAATGAATGAAACTTAGTCTATAACTTTAAAGAAGATGAAGCAATTCTTGGCTGGTTCAACAGCATCTACACTGAGGCATTGAATGTAGACACTAGAGTGTCTTCCTGCTGTGCAGAGATGCAGCCCAAGTCCCTCTCTGGTGGACACTTTCAGCTAATAATAGTCTGGGCATCCACGGATAATAGTATCTGCTCAGCACACCTCCAGCGGGCCTCCCCAAGTTTCCGACTACAAGTCTCAGCACCAATGAAATGCAAAGGAACGTTCTGCTCCAGGTTTCACACCAACATTCAAATATTAAATGCCGTGTCACTTCATCCGAATGTGTGTGCCTCTGTTCAGGGAAAAATAAGAATTGCACCAAGGGAAACATACCAATAATACTTTCATTGATCAGTGTGATCCCACTCATTTCAAGCTTTCAGGGTTTTTGTTTGTTTGTTTTTTAAGGAAAAACATTCCAGTTGTTGCCAGTTGGCAAACTAGAGAAGAGAGTAAGCAAGGAAACTGTGAATTACAGTTGTCAGAATTCAGGTCTCCACATTGTGGACAGACATGGAAAAAGTGGGTAACTAAAAAGTCCAGGCAAAACCTTAATTAT
Source organism: Noctilio leporinus (assembly GCA_004026585.1). NCBI lineage: Eukaryota > Metazoa > Chordata > Mammalia > Chiroptera > Noctilionidae > Noctilio > Noctilio leporinus. The sequence goes on from PVIW01000010.1 coordinate 222,209, forward strand.
CTGCCCCTTTTTCGATTTGAGCTTCTAGCTGAGATAAACCTGAACGGCAGACTGCTTGGCCTGTGAAAGTGAATCCAAAGGGTGGGGTTAAGAAGAGGGAGGTACTGCATTTTTTTTTAAGTTTCTATAGTTAAAAGTTACTCAACCACCATTTCTTGCTGTCAGAAAGAATTTCCAGTTCTGCTCCAGGAGAAGAAAACAAGGTATTGTACGTACATTTTTGTTTAAAAATGTTTACTTGTGTTGTCTGTTTTTGTTGAAGTGCCTACCTAAATAACAAATGTTTAAGACCCCCTGGAACAGAAAGAGCAGATAGAACTCCATCTCCCCAAAATTCTGTGCAAGTCAGAGAAATTTCATCCTGAGCTGGTTCAAAGTTTCTACTGGAAAGAGGGTTAAGGCGGCTGAGGGCCACATATTTCTCTAACTTCATTTTTAAAGAAGTTAGAGAAATATGTAGTTTTACCAGGATTGCGAAACTATAAATGGCGTATTTTCTACCACGTTTTTGGATCTGTCAGCATAGGCAAAGAGGAATAGAATGTTGTCAGACTAATTCAACCCTGAATTTATTTTTAGTCATTAATGGGTGGATCTAATGGGTCGACTCTCTACCCCCGTCCCCAGCCAGCATCCTGTTCTGGCCACCATCCTATGAGTCATTAACTTTCTCCTTTTTCATGGACCCTAAGTCCCTACACCCCCTTACATTAGGTGCTCATTCTAAAACACCCAAACTATCACTTCCCCTGGAAGATAGCATTAGATGAATGTAGACATGCTGGGGGGCGGGTGAGGGGGGGGATGTCACCTCCTGATACACGCCACTCCATGAAGTAGGTGACAGCATCAGGATCATCAGGAAGTTAAGGGGCTTTGGAAAAATTGTGCATACTCCTTCCCCCACCCTCCTCCTCCTCCTCATGGTTCCTCTTTCACCTCCTCCTGTCTATCCTCTTCCATAGCCTCATTCCTCCCTTTTACCATCAAAATCTTAGTGACAGTGACATACAATGACAAAAGCAATTGTATCCAGAGTCCAGAGCACAGGACTGCAGTGGTAACACTGCTGTTAGGCCACTGGCCTTGTTAGTCAGCACATTTCGCCTCTGTGGGCCTGAGATTTCCAACTGACAACCGAGGCCATCATCTTAGGGGCAACCCGAGGTGCCCTTCAGTTCTGATATTGCTGGAGGATGTGTAGCTACCATGACACATTCTGTTGAAAGACACAATCATTTTCTTATTTGCATAGTCTCTATCTTCCCCACTGAGCCCCTTTCTCCATCGAGCAAAAGAAGCATTTCATTCTGAAAATGGCACAGTGGGCTTCTGCTTTAGGAATTTATAGTCTTTTCTTAAAAATAAAAATCACTGTTCAACTGTTATATGGACAAATTATTTCCTAAAAATCATCCGAAAATATCGCATCTTCCAGAAAATCCTTTCCACTCTTGGGTTAATTGTACTAATGGTTGGTTTAGCACTTCTGTAAATTTTTTTCAAAAGACAAATTTTTCTGCTTAAACCTGGGCTAATAAATCTGGGCTACATTTGATATGTTAATAATGATATTACTGAAAGAACTCATGAAGCAGAGGATAACTGGGTAGTAACTTTTCCCAAGAAAGTAGTTCTTTTATTAGAATTATTGTTTTCGAGAATTTGTTACAAGTAACTAAACTCTAAAATAGCCACAGGTAGCAAAATAAAAATCCCAGACTTTAAGATAGTACTTTTTCTTCTCCTTCATGGTGAGTGTGGTTTGGCCAAAGAGTCAAGCTTTTTTCTATATGAATATAATCCATGAATTCTAAAAAGATAAAGCTTAATACATAGACAGCAAATACAGCATTATTTGAATGCATATCAGCCCAGAGGAAATAAGGCATATCAAGATGGCATTGAATCTGATAAGGAAAAACTATTCACAGGCAAGTGTCTAACATTTTATGAAGGTGTAGAATTACTACAAAACTAGACTTGTCTATTTTATTCTTTCTTTAATCAAACAATGTCAGCCTAGGATTAGCATCAGCTTTCGGGACAGGCTGGGGCTGGATGCAGGGCCTGGTTTAGAGGTTGCGAAGCTTGTTTGGTTAATTGTGAACCTGAGGCTAGAAGGGGTTTCTACAGTGTCACTTAACTGCCGTCATGACGAAACCTGGGGTTTGTCCACACGCACCTCTCCCTGGGTTCAGCCATTAGCCTATGGAAAACGCCTGGCTTGTCTCAAGGCCACAGGCTAGTCTCCTCAGAGAACCAGGTGCCGTCGGTGGAAGGCCCAGTTCTAGACAACCATGGCAGTAACAGGAGGCTCTAGGCTTCTAGGCCCAGGAATTGGATTATTTTTAGTCATTTAACCAGAGAGAGAAAGAGAGAAAGAGGGAGGGAGGGAGGGAGGGAGGGAGAGAGAGAGAGAGAGAGAGAGAGAGAGAGAGAGAGAGAGAGAGAGAGGAACTGAGTCCTTTTGTTCAAGACCAGTTGAGTGAGAATCAAAGCAGGAGAGTCTTGGATTCTCTACTTCTCTACAAGCATTTCCCACCATATTGTGCATGATTTCAAGTTTAACTAGATGAAAAATGGTGGCTAGAGCCCAGACAATGAACATGATGAACAAATATTCACAGGGAAGCCATTCTGTGTAAAGTGCCAAGTAGGCCCTGTGAGGTGTTTGAAATCGTGTAGGGAGATTTTGCTCTGAGGGAACTTAACCTTGAGTTGGAAAGACAGAATCACGTGAAAACAGCTAGCAGGGAGGTGACTGCCAAGTATGGGGCAGAACTAGGTTATGAGACTTCAGTGGTGGACAGGCTCCTGTGCATCCAGAAGGTCAGGTCAGAAAAAAATTTGAGAGAAAAAGAGAAACTTGGTCAGAATTGGCTTTCAATAGAATAAAGTATTCTGTTTGACAAAAGCATTCTAGAACCCAGGGATATTTACATAAAGGTATAAAGCCATAAACAAGGTTAAAGAATAAAAATAAAAACATGGATGAAAAGTGAGGCACTGCCCTACAAACCCAAAGGTCACTGGTTTGAATCCCAGTCAGGGCACATAACCAGGTTGCAAGCCAGGTCTCCAGCCAGGTCCGTAGCTGGAGGCAGGTGAAAGGCAACCACACATTGATGCTTCTCTCCCTTTCTTCCTCCCTCCCTGCCTCTCTCCCTGAAAATAATGAATAAAATCTTTAAAAAAAAGTGAGTGAGGAAAAGCACCAAGTTAAAGGAGCACATACTTCTTTCTCATGGAGTAAAGTCAGGGGCCATGTAGTGTATTGAACAGAGGCACTGGCTATGAGAATGAGGGTACCTGGTTCCACTCCATTTTTACCGTCACAGGTAATGCCCTCTCTGGAGTTGCTGACGGACCAGAACCCAGCTATTCTCTGCTGAGCATTAGCACTCAAACTTGAGGCAATTCTCTTCCGCTCTCTGGACCTGAATTTCTCAATGTGTGAAATAATAATGTTGGACTAAAAAGTTATTTTAAAGCCCTTAACTCTGTTCAAGTCTTCCAAATCTAAATGGGGTAATATATATTTTTGTCATTTCACTGAGGGATAGTTAAAAAATAGTACATAAGCTAACAACTTCTTTTATAAAAGTAAAATGAATAGAGAGGATTATTAACATGTTCTCTCTTTCTCCCGCTACTTTATTTTTCTTAGGTTTTCCCAATGGATTCTCTAACAAAATCAATCAACCAATTTGCCCTGGAATTTAGCAAAAAACTAGCAGAATCTGCTGAGGGTAAAAATATTTTCTTTTCCCCCTGGGGCATCTCAACGTCCTTGGCCATGCTGTATTTGGGCACAGGGGGTACTACTGCGGCACAGATCGCCCAGGTGAGTGACAAGGCTCAGTCACCTCCCAGGCCTTAAAACAAAAAGCTTTCTTTATCTTTTATCTTCATTTTTCTCCCATATTCCAAATACTTCACATTTTACAACCATATCCTCCCAAACAAAAGATGAACTTCAAAAAAGCTTTCTAGACCCTACATACGATGGAGTCTGGGAAGGGAAGTCAATTTGCTCAGAAAACCAGTAAGAATCTGTGTTTCCTAGGAAAATCATCCAGAAGAAGGATGATGAGGGTATCAAGTTAGTTGAACACCAAAAGTAATTTTATTTTGACTATCAAAACATTTCAAGGAATCATAGGTCAAACATTAAATAGTAGAATTGGTATTTTGTTTTTAAATTTCAGGAGGATTTTCTTGAACACATATATAGGAAAATCAAGTTAATTCTGTTCCTCAGGCTTTGGTTGTCTCTTTTCTCAATCTATGTTTGTCTGCATGAATCTAAACAGCCCACTAAGATCATGAAAATGCAAATAATATTATTATGTAAGCAATTACTGATTGATCGTAAACATCCTAATAACATAGTGTGTGTGTATGTGTAGCCATGAAGTACATGCATACATATGTGTGTATGTAGGCTTGTGTAAACATATACGCATACATATGTGTGTTAAATAAAAATAAACTCATAAAAAGAGTAAATCCAGGCCTAAATCATACAGCAATGGAAAGACCAAATCAGAGAATTCCCACCCAAGAAGATGTTTTCTGTGCTAAAGATGGAAATGGGTAGAGCCAGTAATTCTGGCTGAGATGGGCAGGGTATATATTCTGTGAGTTTAGGCTCAGGATATCACCCCTATTCTTGTTGTTCACAAGATACTGTGTGACTTAAAACAGCAACCAACTCCTGGTTAATAATTAATTCTTAAAAAGCATAACCACTTATGTAACAGATGTAATCTTAGATGATCCCAGTTTGCGTCCACTTCATGTGAATATATTGCCGGGTGTTGCTTGCCCTTGTCTGATTTAATATTTATTTAAACACGAGCAGTTTCAGGTTGCAGCTGAGACTAAGCAGTTGCCCATGCACCCCTTTCTCCAGGGCCAATGGTCCCTGTCCAGTCACCACGTGTCAGCACAAGCTGTGGTCAGACAGACAGCAGGCCTCAGTGCGAGGCAGGTCCAGGATGTGGGAGATGGAATTATCGTCTTGTTTTTACTGTGGCACAATTCGGGGGAAACAGGGATGCCCACATCCTTCCCGTTACCTCGCAAATGAAATGAATGCCTCTGGATGTCAACTGACGATAGACAATAGGAACGGAAGCACTAACCAAGGAAAAACAACAATGAAAACTCCTGCATCTTCCAGATAGTTGGAGTGGTGGTGGCTTTTGCTTAAATTGCTAAATGATGCCTCACTTGAATGGCTAGACTGCTTCAAAGCAGTCATAGATAAAAATGACACATGGAAAATGAGAATTTTACCTCTAAGGGCATTCCCAATATCATCCTACATGTCCTATAAAAATATTAAAATAAGGAGTAACTTAAATTAGACTTTTAAAAAATTTAAAAGTAATTCTTGACCTACTGTACTAGTTCAGCTAATGCACCATTAAATTGAGTCAGAGCTCATTTGGCTCATTCATTATATGTCCTGTAGCTATTAGGATGACTGACTTGTGTTCATTGAGGTATGTTTCATATGATTATTTCTCTGCAAAGTCTGTTCATATAATTTTTTTTTTTAATTGAAATTACAGGTACTTCAATTTAACAGAGATCAGGACATCAAATCTCATCCTGAAAGTGAAAAGAAAAGGAAAACGGTATACTTTCTATCTTAATATCTATTTATTTGATGATTAAGGAGAAACCACTTTTGGCACCTGCATAGTAGTGGTTAATTTAAGCAAGTTTTACTGGGAAATATTCTTAGAAACATATATTAAAGTTATAGAAAGATTTTTTTTCATAATACAAAATGTCTACACTTTTTGGAAGGGTCATGTTTTTTACCCTTCTCTCTTCTCCTCTTTTGCTTCCCTTTGAAAACTTTCAGAATTTTTCCTGCTTTTGCAAAATAAATGGGAAGAAAATGAAACCCTCAATCACTCTTATGTTTTCTGATAACATTAAAGAAAACATTTTTACCTACCTTAGAACTGATTTCAGCTTTTGTTCATAGTACACCAAATTATTTAATTTAGTTATAAGTTGTTTTTATATATGCAGCTTTTGTTCAATGATTTTATTTGACTGATCCCTTTTCTTAGGACTGCAACTTGGGGAAGGTTGAAGAAATACACTCTGATTTCCAGACACTCATCTCTGAAATCAACAATCCCAATGATGCCTATGTACTTAAAACAGCCAATGGGATATATGGAGAGAAAACATATCCATTTCATAATGTAAGTGCAAGTAGATTTTTTGAAGTTGATAGGAAAGAAAGATCCATGTGAGACTATTCAATGAACTCTTTATACATTCCTCTATGGATCCTAGGGGTGTCCTTAATGTGGTGAGCCTTTCTGGTAAACAATCATTTACACTAACCAATATGTCTAGTAATGAAAACTGATTATTGATCTCAAACCAGGTCTAGTAATCAGATCTTTATCCAAAGCAAGACTATATAAATTAGATTTATATAGTCCCTGTGCCAACATGTGTTTCATGGGAAATGGAGCACATGAAATAGGGAGCATGGATGTGGGGTAAATCCAAAGGGGCAGCAGGCAGTGTTGGTCATAGGAATATACCTTGAGATGGTGTATTCCAGAGCAACGCTGACACTAGAATCAGACAGGCCCTTTCCCATCATGAGTTTAGAGACTTTGAAAAAACTCTTAACATGGAATAATAACAACTACCCCCTTCTCAGCTGATTGGAACCCCGAAACCAACCATGACTTCACCCCCAGTTCAGACTCAAGGGCTCCACAGAGGGGTCCACCTGGAGCCAGGACAAGCATTGACTTCCCTCCTGTTTGTCCATGACATCTTTTGGCACATCTCAGAAAGAAGCAGGACACACGGTCCAGTGGGCAAAAAGCCAAGGCATTGGATAGGGTGGAGGGCTGGCAATAGACACAATAGAGCTATCTTGAGATTTCAGCCAGTGATGTCACAACCGTGAGCTGTAGGCTGGTCTTCCATAGGTGGAGTTCGGAGTTCTGCTTGGGTAGTCAGTGCCCAGCCAAGTTTAAAGTGCGTGTGTGTGTGTGTGTGTGTGTGTGTAACTTTTGACCAACACTTGAATGGGGAAGAGAGAAGGCAGGGCGGGCAATTGTTTCTCTGCCTGGCTTTTGGTAATCTAAATAGACTTGATCTCTCAGTTTTGGACGAACTCTATAAAAAAAGATTTTACCTCTATCTTTCAGAAATATTTAAAAGACATGAAAACATACTTTGGTGTGGAACCACAGTCTGTTAACTTTTTGGAAGCTTCTGACCAAATCAGAAAGGAAATCAACTCTTGGGTGGAAAGCCAGACTGAGGGTAAGCTTCCCCTGAGGTGTCCGCAGAGTGCCTTGTCTAGGCATCATTTCATTGTTGATACTGTCCAGTGTTGATGAAGTTAACATTGATGCTTCATTCCCTCTACCTCCCCTCCTGGCCTCAGGAACCCAAGCACAAGGGCTCTGTCACATTCGAGTTTCAGCTTTAAATTGCTCACACATCACAGGCTCACTCATCATGGTTGTTTGGAACATTAATGTTCATTGGCATGAAGTGAGGAAGTTAGCAGACCTAAGTTCTCGGTTCCTTTTTTATTGAACTAATGACTCAGAAGTCACAGCGAGGTGAGAGTGACCATATTCTTATTCCACATTTGGATTCACCCATAAGCATGTCATTTTTTTTAGAGTTAGAATTGGGTAACATTCACTGAGTACTTGCACTGCTCTAGTTTGCTTCGGGACTGTATAAGAAAAAGCATGTTGTCATACACAATTTGAATTCAACATGGTGGAGGTGAGAGTAAGAATAGTACAAAACTGAACTAGATTTCTGGTCTCAAATGTGTCGTCTGGAAGACCTTACCAAGAGGAAGGCTGAGAGCAAGCATCTAATCTGTCGTCCTTACACCTAGAAAAGCCTTTTAGAGCTGAGAGGGGACCCACCATCTGATGCTCCGTAGCTCAGTCCTTGTCATGCTTCTCCAGGGTAGATTGACACACACAGGAGCTTGACAATAATCTAGATGACAGGTCTGTCCAGGAAATCTTCCTGCACGACAACTGTGCCATAAATCTGCACTGTTTGATTTGATATAGGTCCTATCCACAAGTGACTAGAGATGACTTGAAATATACAAGATCTGGCCCAAAAGTATTGGCCACACAAACTGTTTTAATTATATTGACATTGGCTTGATACTTTAGGGACAGGCATCCTATGGCTAACTCGACTGAGGAACTGAAATTTTTAACTTTAGTTCATGTTGAGTAATTTAAATGGAAGTAGCTACTTGTGCTTGGTGGCTACCACATTTGACAGCACTGAAGATCTGTTTTAGAAGAAGTGAACACATACTTGAAATTATGGAGGAACGAGTAAACTTCAGATTATGGTCGCTTTATGGTCAAAATGCAGGATGAACACACTTTGACAAGCCTTTACTTGTCATAGGGCTCATCAAATAAGAGTAAGAGGCCCCACCAAAACTACACTCACCCCAGGCCTGGTCAGAACCTTTTATCAAGCCCCTATTTCCCACATCCCATGACTTCCTTCCTCCAGCTGGTCCTGCTGATTCTCTTTCTCAGAAGTGAACTTTCCAACGAGGAAGAAAGTTCAAGCCTTTCTGTACGTTCTTTTATATATTAGACCCAAATGTCTGCTGTTTGGGGCTATTTACAATCATTTTAAGTATAGAATTGATCAGCTATTCAGCACCATGGACTTGGTTGAGGAGAGTTCCATGAATCCTATGAAAACATTGCCAGAAACTCTTGGACATGATCAGGTTCTATCTGCCCCACTGAAGGAAGCTTCCTTCTTTATTCCTTCAAATAGGTCTTTTTTCCAAGTAGTCTTATGGACCACTGGGACATACATGGTACTTAGAATCAAATTTTCAGAGATAATATTGGTTACATGCTGCTATGATTTTTTTCTGATTTGTTTTGTTATGGGCTTTAAGCTCCTAAAAAGTGAGGGATGAGGAAGGTGATTGTCTGCATATTTGTCATCTCGAAGTCTATCGCATGCTGGGCATGTTGGACACTCTAGTGTCACGGTGATGTACCCAGCGGGACTTAACCTGATTATCTGGGAAGGCACCGTCCTTCCCCAGGACCTGAAGCTACCAAGGGTGCTTGCAATGAGTGAGCCAGTAGGTGGCGCTTCAACTCTCAAGAGGATAGTAGAACCTTACAGTTTGCTCTGAGTTACTTTGAACTTGTATGTAAGTACATTTTATATTATCTTTTGTCAAGTAAATTAACAACAGGGCTGCAGATTCAAGAGGCTGGGTTCCCTGAAAACATGAACGCAGAGAACAATACAATAAGACCTGAAACAACTGGATCTCAACCAACTTAAGATCAGTCTGTGTAAACCTCAATCCTCAAAATGTTCTCCATTTGCCTCTCCTACAACTCAGTCAAATGATAGAACAATTAATTTAGAATGACGCAGAGCTTTAAAAAAATAAAACTTCTGTGCAAATAAAAAAATTTTAAACATGACACACTCTTCATGCTAAATCATCAGAGAAAGTTTAAATTTTGTTTAATATATTGTCTTTAATCAGTTAGAAAAAAACAAATACAAAATATGTTTCAGAACATTTTCACATCAGCATTGAAAATCAAATTTAAATGTAATGTCTCAAACCAAGAAGTTCGCTTTACGGGGGATGGGTGTTTGTTTCGTTTTGTTTTGAGTAGACATGTTCAAGCCACAGAGCTACTGGAATCTCTGGAAATGCTGACCTTAGGACTTTTAAATAAAGCTGCACATCCCTGACTGCTGTGGCTCATGGTTTGGACATTGTCCCACAAACTGAAAGGTCACAGGTTCAAATCCTGATGAGAGCACATGGGTGGGTGGAGGGCCAGGTTTCTGGTTGGAGTCCTTTTAAGACAACCGATCAATGTTTTTCTCTCACATTGATGTTTCTCTCCCTCTCTTTCTCTTTCCCTTCCCCTTTTCCTAAATAAATAAAATCTTAAAAAAAAAAATTAAAAAGCTGCAAAGTGTTTTGTGAGACACCCCTGTGAAGACTGTAGCAGCTGAGGGGTATGTTGGAGGGTCAGAAGAGCTGATTCACATTTCTTTAGGGCTGGGATCTGACCTATCTTTTTTGGAAGGCACAATTCAACCTAAATAGCAGTATTCTCACAAAAATGCATAACCAAAATATTATCTCAAGGAAGCATCAGACAAATCTGAACTGATGGCCATTCTTACAAAACTCTTTCAAAAGTGTCAAGGTCATGGAAGACAAAAATTAATTGAGGAACTGTTCCAGATTAAAGTGGACTAAGAGAAAATGACAACTAGGTACAGCCTGAGATCTTGGTTTGATTCCTGGTCCAGGGAAAGAACTTATTGGAACAACTGATAAAAATTGAATAAGATCGGTGAATAGTATTTTGTCAATGCTAATTTTCTGGTCTGGATTATTTGTGGATACATCGCTTAAAAATATTTCATAATTATCACGTTCGTAAGTATGGCATGTCATCAGCATATAACTATGCCATTTGTCACTTGTCTTTGGCTCTTGTAGGAAAAATTGTGAATCTCCTACCTGATGATGCTGTGGATTCTACAACCAGGATGGTTCTGGTGAATGCCCTGTACTTTAAAGGAATATGGGAACACCAATTCTCAGTCCAAGACACCACAGAGAAGCCTTTCAGAATAAACAAGGTAGGAGCCTTTGAATAACCATTATGGATTTTCACATGGTATAAAGGGAAGTCTATTTTAAATTCACCTCTTTTTTTAAAGTGAGTACTTATAAAGTGAGTCTATTTTAAATTCACCCCCTTTTCAAAATATGTACTTATTAAGTGAGGCTCTTACTAGGCCCTGGATGGCTGAAGTGAAAGTTTGCAGTTCCATCCCACCTTGAAATTCCCTTTTCATTGTTTTTCTCTGGAAATAGACTAGTCATATACTTTATCACTCAGTATTTGCTAAAACTAATCTAGAGAAGGTCGGGTAGCTATTATATTTATTTCCGGGGTGAGAGCTACTCTGTGGTAAGTGACTAATTTAGAAGTCTGTCAGAATCATAATTCAAAAGTCTTCACTATTCATTCTTTTCTTATTCTACTAAGCCTATACTATCTTCTACTCTCACCATCAAGAAGAAATAAAAGTTTAAAAATCTCCCCCTCTTTCATTAAGGTTTCTCTCTGTGTTAGGACACAACCACTTGTTTTTGTAACAGGAACCCACTACAGCAGAAAAAGACAAACATAAAATAACAGATACATCTCATAGCATCCAAGAGCTGGGTCTTGGGATTGGCGTGGAAACAAGGGTTCAAATGTTGTCAGAATTAATTCTCTACTTTTTCAACTGTTTTTCCTGTTATCCTCCTGAGGCTGAAGTGTGACTTCGTCTTTGCCCCAGTCTACAGTGGCAGACGCTGGCTACTCATGGCACCTCCTCTGTTCTAGAGACAGTGGGAGAGATGTCATTCCAAATGTCTAGGATAGGAACTGATAGGGCAAAGTTTGTTGAAGTTGTTTAGTCCTGGGGTGGGTCCTCTCATGCAGATGGCACTGCTGAGGAATTGCTGCTGCACTCCTGTGGGGTGTGCCTCAGGCAGTTCCAATCAGTCGGGTAATGATGGGAAAGGGACTGGACATATCACACAATGGGTCAGAATGGACTTGACCTTGTACAGCACCTCTGGGGTCTCAAACCATAATCTCATTTTGCTCCCTCCCTCTTTCTGAAGAGGTGTCTGTTTAGATCTTTTGCCTATTTTTTTAAAAATTGGGTTGCTTGTTTTATTACCACTGAGTTTGAGAGAGTTCTTCATAAAATTTCCATACATGTCCTTCATGAGGTGTGTTTTGCAAATATTTTCTCCTCATCGGTTGCGTATCTCTTTACTCCTAGTGAATTTCCATTTTAATGATACTGAAAATCTTTCTTAAAATGTTTGCATTTGAAGTACATACCTTAGTCACTTTCTGAATCACTGGCCCATACATAGTTTGCATAAGATTGTGCACTTTTTCAAGTGTTTGATAGAATCAGCATGCTATGAGATATACATAGCACAATACCGTTAAGAGAATGAAACTCTCATTTCACCTGTGAATGATGTTATCCAGAAAGTGAGGTCTGAATAACTTGATTCAGCATTTATCAGAGGATGACCAGTTCTGCCTGCGTTCCAGTCTCCTGCGGACACTGTCTCAGTGACTTTGCTACTTCTTTTCTATAGACGGCAAGCAAACCAGTGCAAATGATGTTGATGAAACAAAAGCTCCCCGTTTTCCACATAGAAAAGCCACAAGCCATCAGCCTGCAACTCAACTATGAGAGCCGTGACCTTAGCCTCTTCATATTGCTACCAGAAGACATCAGTGGGCTGGATCAGGTAAGGACACATCTGTCTGACATGAGGGTGGTTTTGGGGTTTACTTCTGTGTACCATGGCCGCCCAACAATCTGAACCCTAAGCTCCTCCCCTTCACAATATCATTTTAACTTTATGCAGTTTTTTAAGGATGATATTGCTATTCCTTAGAAAGGTTAAGTAATTGATAGACACCTGTAGCATAGGGTGGCCACAAACAGACACATAACCAATGGATATGGACATTCTTTGTCCGTCACAAAGCTGAGTGGATTGATCATAACAATCTTTCAGTGGGCCTAAGTCTGTCTTCTCCCTGTGGTAGGACCTACCTAATGAGAGATTAATTTTTTAATCACTTGCATTAATGTAGCATTAGGTACACATTTTAAAACATTAAATTCACTTCCAAAATCTGTTTAAAACATTTTTTTATCGAGTAGTTTTCAGGAGAAATAGTCTACATAAGCACTATTTAAGTTGTTTATCAGCCAAATTTCTATGAAACCTGATGTGACTCTGGTGAGACAATGCTTCTGAGTCATCTGCATGTCTAAAGTGAGTGTTGGTTTCTTAGAACAAGTGGCCTTTCTTTGCACCATGTCCAATTTTTCACATATGCTAGACTCCTAATACTTGCAAGTTTTCGTGGCTTTGCTAGTGCATAGAAAAGATTTCCAACTGTATCATGAAATTTATGAAGTTGGAGAGGAAGGTAAAAATAAGAACAAGTGTGAACACTGAACCAGCAGAGGTACCCTCTACAGGATAAGCTTTTCTTCCTAAGAGTGCACGTCCCTGAGCTGAAGATATTGTCACATTATTAATGTACATCATTGACGAGTATGTTGTTGATGCTGGTACTTTGGCCTAGAAAACTCACCAAGCAGCAAAAGCAGGTGATTTAAAACAGATTATTCAAAAACTCAAACACTATTTTATTTTTACCACTAAACATTTTGTTTTAATGTGATTTTTATTTACATTTCAGAAATACTATGTTATTCAAGTCAATGCCTTATCATTCTTGATCTGTTGGTCACTACATTATCCTTCTATTTCACATGTATTATTCAGTGAAGAAAAATTTTTATAAAGAAGATATATTGATAAACAATAATTTTTTCAGAAACATAATTTTGATAGTTCAAAATTATTTGGTATTTTCCCCCTCACATACACATGTATATGTACATATACACATATATATTTATTATTTAAATATTTTAAATATAAAAAGGAGAAAAAGCACCCCCAAAACCACTATAAAAGAGTCATTACTCTTTTTTTTTTCTTTCTAGAGATTTCATTCATTATTTTTTAGAGAGAAGGGCAGGGAGGGAGAAAGGAAGGGAGAGAAACATCTATGTATGGTTGCCTTTCACCTGCCTCCAGCTATGGACTTGGCTGGAGACCTGGCTTGCAACCTGGTTATGTGTCCTGGCTGGGAATTGAACCAAAGACCTTTGGGTTCACAGGCCAGTGTCTTATCCACTGTGCCATCAGCCAGGGCAGAAGGCCGTTACTCTTAAGATTTGAAAGTCTCTCTATCTCCTCATTGTTTATAGTTACTAAATTAATATTTTTGTGATTATAGACATCTTATTTTACCTCAGGTTTTGTTTTCAAAGAACTGTCTCCCATGTTAATAAAACTAATGGTTTTTGTGCCCTGACATACAATTTGTCCTTTAGCACACACACTTTCTTGTAGACAACATATAAATCATATTTATTTTTATGTATTTGAGTGCATAGTTGATATCTTGCATATTATCATAGAAGTACTTTCATTTTAAAACAAGATTAAAATCTCTTATATCTTGAAAAATAACAACCTGAAAAACAAAGATTCCATAGGTCAACCCTGTGAAGGATGTTGACACAAAGAATTTCCATATGTATATGTTTTGCTCCCCCAGGCAATGGGTATAATCAATTCATCTGTGCAATTATATAGATCTCACCCAAGCCATGCTTTTCACTCCACTCTGGAATTACTGACTCAACTTTGGAATTGTCAACTCTTTCTTCCTTGGTCCCACCCCTGCAGCTAGAAAGGGCTGCCACCTACGAGCAGCTGAGTGAGTGGACCAGCGCAGACATGATGGAGCTATACGAGGTGACCCTGCACCTCCCTAAGTTCAAGATGGAAGAGACTTATGACCTCAAGTCAGTCCTGAGAAGCATGGGGATGAGCGATGCATTTAGCCAGAGCAAGGCTGATTTCTCTGGAATGTCGGCTGACAGACACCTCTTTCTGTCCAATATTTTCCACAAGTCTTTTGTGGAAGTGAATGAACAAGGCACAGAGGCTGCAGCGGGAACAGGGAGTGAGGTGGGTTTTCGAATTAGACCCCCATCCATTGAAGTCAATGCAGACCACCCATTCCTCTTCTTGATCAGGCACAACAAAACCAACAGCATTCTCTTTTATGGGAGGTTCTGCTCCCCCTAAGCCCGCATCTTGCTCCTCAAACAAGACCATCTGATGATGTGAAAAAGACACCATAAGATGGGCAAACAGTTGTAATAAAAACTAGATTGTGGTCTAGATCTCTTTTACAGTTGAATATTTGAAAATAAATTTTGAGATACTGCATTCCAGTGATAATGTCCTATCTTTATACCTAGAGATAATGGCAAATCTTATTTTTACCACTAACCATTTTGTTTTAATGTGATTTTTATTTACATTTCAGAAATACTATGTTATTCAAGTCAATGCCTTATCATTCTTGATCTGTTGGTCATTACATTATCCTTCTATTTCACATGTATTATTCAGTGAAGAAAAATTTTTGTAAAGAAGATATATTGATAAACAATAATTTTTTCAGGAATTTAATTTTGATAGTTCATAAATTCCACTGGAAAACTAAATACCCCTTTGCTGTTATCTATTTAAAGAATACTTAACAGGAAAACTAGTGAAAACCAAATGAAATCTGGAATTTACTTAACAATAATGTACCATTGTTGGCTTCTCAGTTTCACCAAATGTGTCATGGTCATGTTAGAT
Source organism: Noctilio leporinus (assembly GCA_004026585.1). Taxonomy (NCBI): domain Eukaryota; kingdom Metazoa; phylum Chordata; class Mammalia; order Chiroptera; family Noctilionidae; genus Noctilio; species Noctilio leporinus. The sequence goes on from PVIW01000010.1 coordinate 237,609, forward strand.
GTTAGTGTCACCAGGAAGGGACTGGTTCTGGAGCAGGGCTGGCCTGTGCTGTGTGGGTTCTTAGCTTGAGTAGGAAAGGGTTCACAGCACAAGTCCAGATGGTGTTGAGAGTACGTTCATTAACACTGGGGACAGGGAAACAGAGGAAGGGCTTAGGATAGAAGAAGCAATGAGAGAGGGTCTAGGTGGTGCTCTGCTTGGCTCTCTGGAAATATAGGAAGGAAGGAAGCCTAGGTGGGGCCGCTGTTAGCTCACTGGGAAGTCAGAGAAAAAGGGGTGTGGAGACAGGTTCAGAGGGGAAGCCCACTGCTCTCCTGGCTGCAAGTTTCCTGGGGGCCCTAGCTTTTAGGAGGAAATTCGTGGCTGAGGAAGAATAGGCACTCCAGAGAGAGCCCAGCTAAGTCTTTCATTTTGAGACCTTTTATCTCTCTTTTGCCTGGAACCCTACGGGGAGATCTCTGGGGAGGGTTTCAGCAGAATATTCATTAGGTCCCCAGGCAATGTTCTTTAATACTGTTGCTGCTACGTTGCTGCTGCCTTGCTGTACCAAAATGAGAAGTGTCATTTTCTGGTCAGCTTGGCCTCTACCTTGGACTTCTTTGGTTGTAATTTTGTTGTTGTTGTTACTTACTTCCATGACTTCATCTGTCCTTGGGTTTGGCTGGCATGAAGGGCACTAGTTGGGTCTCTGTTATCCATCTCCCCGACTCTGATGATTTAAGGTATTTATTCTCTGGTTAGGGAGGAGAGGTGGAAACCATTAGCTCTCAAGTGTCCTTGGTTGGGGAGATAAAAGATTTTTTCAATTTGCTAGCTGGTTGTAAATTGCTTGAATGGTTTGGCCCTATCTGTCTCAGTTTCCCTTTTCCCACTTGTCAAAAGTTCCTAATATCTCACTATTCTGCCTCATTAGCATTTGGGGAAACTGTGTTAGAAATAATACAGAATTCCCTACATGACCTTTGCAACTTTTCTGTGGATTTCAAAGTATTCCAAAAATTTTTTTATTAAAAAATTATGGTAAGAGTTTAGTTATACTGTTAGCTCTGCTTTTAAAAATCTTATGAAGTAGAAGAGTAATTTCTTATATAAATATGTACTGTTATAGATATAAGTATAGCTCCTTCATAATACTCATTCTCCATAAAAATTTCTGTGTTTCTAACATATCTTAAAAACGTTCATACACAACTACTTTCAGTAGTTTCACCAGCTGTTATTCTAATTTTAGAGACCGAATGCGTCACTTCAGGTGGCTTTTTGGATATTCATTTAATGCAGTGGGAGAGTGGGTCTGACCCGAACAGTGTATACATTAGCCTAAGAAAATGTGTTTTCTATATTAAGTCAGCTCAGTATTATAGGATTAAAAAAAGGACTTTATGTCTTAGTTCCAAAGATGAAACTACTGACCTAAAGCCCCCTGGGATTTTGCTGCCATAAACCAGTTCCAGCTTGCCCCAGCAGGCAGCTTCTAGGAGGTAGCTTTGGGCCTCCAGCAAAACGCATTGCCATTGGCAGTAGGCACATTCCTGTGTCAGACATCAGTTTAAAGAAGTCTGGAGCCTTGGGGCATCAAACAGATTGCTATCGGTAAGGGTGCCTCTTCTTCGTACATGAGAAATCAGCTATTTTTTTGGAAAGACTGTAGAGTGATCGTTTTGAGAACCTCTGTTTGTATGTTTTCCCACTAGCAGATGACTTTATTACTAAAACAGATATTAAAACTCTTACGTATTTGCACTTCAACTTGGAAATGTAATTTGAAAATTTCATAAAAGTCTTCCAAATAGAAAACATTTGGTGGGCCTCAAACTGTTAAAATATTAAAAATACAACATTTAAAAAACTAGCTTGCAGAAAGAACTGATATGCAAGAGGATGAATAGTTTTATACTAGTGGGGCTTTAACTAGAAATCTTTGCATAATCAGTATGTGAATTAAAAAAATCAAGCGTCACGATGTAGTCAATACCACCAAACACATCTTTGTTCTGTTTAAATCCACCCATTTGCCCAAGGACCCTTCCGTCCTGACAACCAGCAACCCAAGTTGAGAAACGAACTTAAAACGAGGCCTTCAAATTAACTCCATTTCAAAGCCTTTAAGACGAAAACAAACACATATATATTCAATTACACTGGTCCCACTCATTTTCGAAGCCTGTATTGAAAGATGTTCAAGGGTTCGAACAGTCCCAGTGGACTGCAGCTCCAAGCAGAAATGGGGTGGGGGGGTTGGGGGGGGGTGGGGGGGGTTGGCTGGCCTTCCTAAGGTCTAGATGCTCTTGGTTGACAGGGAAGCCGGCTGGGAGGTCGGCAGAAAAAGACCTCCTTGCTAAGCCAGCTAAGGGCAGGGTATAGGCAGTTTGTGGCTTCAGCCCTTCCTTGGGTAGTGCATTTGCTGGGGGCTAGCTAAAATTAGACCCGAATCCCAGAACCCAGGTGTTATGCCTAAGAGGGTTCATCCGATATTAGCATTTATCACATGAGCACACGGAAGGTCACACAGGTCGGGGAGATGCCTGCTCAAGAATGGTTCTGATGGGTGTGGACCCGGACCGAGTGGAAACAGATGCGTTTGTGAACCGTGCTGAGCTCTGGTTCGGCTTCTGGTTCATTTCCAAAGCTAGGTCCCGATTTCCAGACTAAACTAGACGAAACAAGACTAAACCGACCAAGCTCCACAGGCGCACAGGACCTCTGCGCCTCCTAACCCGGGAAGACAGGCCAACGCCCCTCAGGCGGGAGGGTGCGGGCCGGGCGCCAGGCGGGGTGCGCAGCCAGCGATTGCACAGGCCCGGGCACCCTCGGCGGCGGTGAGTCACCGCCGGGAGCCTGGCCCGCACCCCAGACGTGCAGCGCCCGCCAAACCCAACTCGGCGGGGACAGCGGCGGCGGCGGCGGGCAGGACGCTCCCAGGTACCGAGTGAGCGGACCCGCTGCCTGCAGCCGGGGCGCAGCGCGGCGCAGGGGGAAGGAGGGAGGAAGGCAGACCGCAGACGCTGGAAGAGGAAGAGGAAGAGGTCGAGGAAGAGGAAGACAGGGCTAGGGGTAAGAATGTGATCAGGCGGGACAGCCGCAGGGCTGTGGTCGCATCTGCCCGCCGGGCACCCGGGGCGGGGCGCACAGGACCCGAGCACAGGAGCGCGGCGACCCCGCCTGCCACAGGGTGGGCTAGACGGGCACGGAACCGCGCGCGCGGAGTGGCGGGGGACCCCGAGAACAGCGGGCGGAAGCGGGGGTGGGGGGTGGGGGGGTGGGCGGAGCAGCGGGGCGCCGCCGGGGGCTGCGCGCTCATTGCCAGCTGGCCTGGAACTTTTGGGGAGCCCGGGGCGATTTCCGGGGTGCTGGGTGGTGCCACCTCCCACGCACAACCCTGCCCCCTGCTCTGCCCTTCGCGACCCAGCTGGTTGATCTCGCTGTCCTTCCCTCCCTCCTCTCTTCTGACTCCTCCCTTCGCTCCCTCCCTCTTTTAAAATTTCTCTTGTACTCTTTGTCTTTTGCTCCTTTCTTTCATCTGTCCTGCATTGGATGCCTCCCCTCAACTTGCAAAAGCTCACCCTCGCCTGCCTTCTCCGCAGCCACGGCAGCTGCGTGTTGGAGTCCTCCCTCGCTTTCCGTGCGCCCCGCGCCCCGTGCCCCTCGCCCCGTGCCGGCTGGCTCAGGCCCCGGCTGCCTCCGGTATTCACTGCTTTGCTGCCGGTCTCCCCAGGGCCCATTACACGCCCCCCTGGCAGCTCTCCCTGGACTTCCCGATTGTTGGGTGCAGCCCCTTCCTTCTTCCCCTTCCTACCGGCAAATATTGTCCGTAGTCTTCCTTAGCGCAGTGTTCTCCCTCCTGTTGCAGTGCGTGGCTGGCTGGAAACCATGCGTTTGTGTCTGTGTGTCCCCTGGGGAGGGAGCTCCCAGTCAGGAATGAGGACATTTATTGTTCATTTCCTTCCCCGAACCCACGTGAGGAAAGTTCCACATAAATGCTCCTTGAACAAATTCTCGTTGGGAGGCACGTATGGGGAGGGGGAATGGATCTGGGAATTGGCAGGCGTGCAGGGCTCCCAGGAAGAGGAGGGTGCCACATGTGTGCAGGCAGGAGGCTTACTTTTGTCACCAACTTGGCCACTCTTCCTATGAAGCCTGAGAACAGTAGTAATTGTCTTGATTTTGTTTGTTCACCTGTAGCAGGAAAACTGGTTTAGGGCCAATGTATTTTACTGGCTGGAAAACGGATCTTTCCACATTGCTGTGTGTTTTTTTGTTTGTTTTTGTTTTTAAAAGATTTTATTCATTATTTTTGGAGAGAAGGGCAGAGAGGGAGGAAGAAAGGGAGAGAATATATGGTTGCCTTTCACCTGCCTCCAGCTCCAGACCTCGCTGGAGACCTGGCTTGCATCCTGGTTATGTGTCCTGGCTGGGTATCGAATCAGTGACCTTTGGGTTCAAAGGTTGGAGCCTATCCACTGTGCCACCAGCCAGGGCCACATTGGTGTGTTTTTATGACACAGTTGAATTGTGGCCCTGGTGCCCAAAGGTGTATTTTTGTTTTATATTGAAATGAACTTCTTTTTAGAGTCTCTAGGCAAGGTCCATTTTGTTTAAAGTTCCAACCCTCTCACAGCTTTAATTACAAATGAGGTCAGGGCACCAAGTGGAACTGCGGGAGAGTCATTATGTCACCCTGGTCCAGTCTCTGTGTTTCCAGGGTGTGCTGGGTCACATCCTTGTGTATGTGTGTGTGCCAGTGTGTCATGGCTGTGGGGAAGGGACTGATGGGAAATACCATGCTGCTGACCAGTGCCTGGAGGTTGGAAAGGAATGCAGATGAGGAAGTGGGATGAAGGAAGAGGAAGATGGGAGAAACCAGACATGGACATTTATAATTAAGAGCTGTTAGTATGTGAAGTTGAAATTGATGTGATACGACATTAAATTAATTCCTTTGCCTGTTGAGGCAGGACAGCTACATATATACACACACAAATACACACACAGACACCCACAGAGATGCACATACACACACGCATGCTCACATATACACACACATGGACATAGTCTGTCTAGACAGATGGACAGGCAGGTGTGTAAGCATGTTCTCACCTCCTGAAGCTTATGTCTGCCTCACTCTGAGTTCAAGCTCTTAGGCCCAGTTAGGATCCAGTTCAAATGCATTTGGAAATAATTTGCTAAAACTGTAGTAATTAATAATCTATAATAACTTTTTAAGCTCTACAATCACCACACCACCCCCCAGGGCCTGGGAGGTAGTGCACTGTCTTCCTTAAAATTATAAATTATTTTTAAAATATTTTATTTTTATTATTTTTAGAGAGAGGGGTAGGGAGAGAGGCAGAGAGGGAGAGAGACATCCATGTATGGTTGCCTTTCACCTGCCTCCAGCTGGGGGCCTGGCTGGAGACCTGGCTTGCAACCTGGTTATGTGCCCTGGCTGGGGAACGAACCAGCGACCTTTGGGTTTGCAGGCTGGTGCCTTATCCACTGTGCCTCTAGCCAGGGCTAAAATAATATTTTAAAAGGGAGGACCCCTGGGGTCTTGAGAAAGACTGTTCTGGGTTGTGAAAAAGGAGAGGGGCTTTTCAAAATATTTTCATCCACAAGGGGCAGAGAAAGAGTTTACAATGACAAGTGGTCTAAAGCAAATACTTGAAGGGAAGGCAAATCATGGGAGAGGCAGAAAGAAGCTTGCTAATGTGTAGTCAGGCTGGGGGCAGGTCAAGGTCAGCTGGGTCAGGCTGGATCCAAAGTTGGTGCTTCTGATGCACAGGGTCCACCTGAGGACCTGAGATTTGGGTTTCATATTTTACAGCCCTGCTTGCATGGCCTCCCTTCCCAGCCCAGTTTCAGTAGCCCATACGTTAGGTTGGGCCATCCCAATGTGTTGGTAAACTCTCCCAGTCTGTTGAAATCCATCCAACTGACAGAATTGTGTAATTTCAGAGAATTATGTACAAGTCACAGAACTTGAACTTGGTTTATAAACTGTGCTAGGGTCCCCAAACTGAGGGGAAGTAGCACCAACAAGGGGGTGATGTGTAACAGGGAAGACTTTCAGCTTTGGAATCAACTGTGGGTTCCAGTCCTGACTTCTTTGATGACTGTCTATGGGATCTGGGACAAGCTAGTAAACCTCACTCAGTCTCCTGGTCTCTAATCTGGGGTAGTATGTGTGCTGCTGTTGTGGGGATTTAAATGGGAAGAGAGAACACTGCCTGGCCCAGGGATGTGTTGGCTGTCCTTACACCATGAGAGGGAGCTAGCAGGATAGGAGGGTGTCCATGTCCCTACAGAGGTCTTATTGCTATGGTGGGACCAGTCATGAGCTCTAGGATTGGCTACTTGGTGAATACACCAGTGTATTAGTTACCTGTTGATACGGTAGCACCTTACCACAAAGTTGGTGCCTGGAAAAAACAAAAATGTATTATCTGACAGTTCTGGAAGTCAGAAGTTCAAAATAGGTCCACAGAGTTACTTTGTTTTATTTTATTTTTCCTGTAGGAGGCTGTAGGACAGTTTCCTTGCCTTTTGCCTGCATTCCTTGGTTTGTGGCCCCGCATGATTTTGACCTTTGCTTCCATCATCACATCTGCTCCTCTGACTTTGACCCTTCTGCCTTTCTCTTATAAAGACCCTGTGATTACATGAGCCCACCTGGGTCATCCAGGAGAATTTCCCCATCTCATGGTCCTCAATCCAACCCCAAGAACAAAGTCCCTGATGCCACACAAGATAACGTAGTCACAGGTTGGGGAATTAGACCAGGATGTCTTTGGGGGTGTGGTTATTCTGCTGACCACACCCAGGATTCAGGGGGACTAGGTGACGAATCAAGCTCTGGTTGATTGCTTCTGTGTTGTGTCTTTGATACAGACCTTCTCTGATGGATAATCTTGGGGAAGCAAATGGCACTTTTGCCATCACCTTATTAAAAGTGTTGGGCAAAGAGGACAAGTCACAGAATGTGTTCTTCTCTCCCCTGAGCATCTCCTCCGCCCTGGCCATGCTCCTCATGGGGGCCAAAGGAGACACCGCCACCCAGATGTCCCAGGTATGTGTGCTGTCACAATGGAAGGATAGTAGCATGCTTCCTTCTCTGCTTCCACAGGGCTGATCCTTTCATACCTTAGCACCAGCTGATGAAGACCAGTGTGGCTGGTAGGTGGGGGAGGGAGGGGCGAGGCTGGTGATGGACAAAGGGCAGACATAGGTAGAACAGGTAAGTTGTATAAGATGGAATCTCCTTTCAGCGTTTATGGGAGAAGTCATCATTAAGTCATTTTCTCTGCATGTAAGTATCAATATGTTATAGCAAACATGTGCCTTTAATCAGTAAGGTAAATTCCAATTCTGTCCCACTCATAGGCTGAGGATTTAAACTTTGTTATATTTTAACTTTCTGCTAACACATTTCAAATGGAAATTGGTTATGTAAATGGACTTTTTGTCAAACAGGTTATGGCTAGTGTATGATTGTGTGCAAGTGGACAAAGGATGCAACAAAAATGTGGACTTCTATCTTCCGGGGTCACTTGGAGGGACTATATAATCTGATTGATCTGACATGGGTTACGTGTGACCTCTGCTACATATGAAGTGGTGGATGATACCGTAGGGAAGGTATCCTTAACCTCTTTGAGTCTTTGACTGTCTTGTGAAAGCATCTCAGAAAATTGCACATGCTCCTCGCTTGGCCACCCGGGTCCAGAGCATGGCCACTGTCCAGGGCTGAGTCTCTGTGGTTGCTCCTTCCAGCTGCTGGGGGGGACTGTCGCTTTGGAATGGGGTTGGTAGGTGAAACAAGAACAACTGGAATCCCCACTCTGGTCTGACATTTGCATCACAGTGTGGGCTGGAGAGCTGTAAACATGCTGATGAGACATTTTCGTGTTGATTTCTGCTCATGTTTGTAATTCCCAGGTCAGGTGAGATCCCTTCCAGCTACCTGTTTGTTCTGTCCTGTCTCCCACCTGAGATTTCACATCCTGCCTTCCGGGCCTGGGTCCATCTGGGAGGATAGGGGGTTATACCTGGGAGGCTTTTGCCTTTTAGGAGGCATTTGGCACAGGTGGTTTTGACTGTCATCGCTGAGAGGTGCTGCTGACATCTGGAGGGTGGAGGCCAGAAATGCTGCAGAATACCCTGCAATGCACAGGACAGCCCCAAAGTATCGGGCCCTGAATGTCAACAGTCCCGGTGGTGAGAAACTCAAGTGTTAGTTGGTAAAGCTAACTCTGATTTTCAGCTCAGGGATTTTTCGGAGTCAAATGGCAACGTTAAAGTTTAATTTCCTTTGACTAGGTACTTTGCCTGAACAAAGTGGGAAATGTCCACCAAGGTTTCCAGACGCTTCTCACGGAAGTTAACAGATCCGACGCTCAGTACCTGCTCAGAACCGCCAACAGACTCTTTGGAGAAAAGACATGTGATTTCCTCCCAGTAAGTAGTCACTCACACAAAGATGAACAAGATACTGAAAATAAAACAGAAACTGCAGAGGAGCCGAGATAAAGGATCACTATTCTGCCTTACCAGTGGGCTTAGGATTTGATCTCTATAATGGTAATTTTGAATATAGGATGGCTTCTGCATTATGTGTTTGTTAAATGGTTTCTGGTGCATTCCTCAGGATCCTCAGTGTCAGTCTGTCCATCCTCCGGCACCTAGACCTGCTGCTTCCCCCTGATCTGAGTAGTTCATTTTAACTGCGGCATAAAACCCTAGAGTTCCCTGGTCCAGTGAAAGAGAGCCTGCCGTAATTCAGGAAGTGAGGGCCACAAAATGATGCCATGTAATAGGCAGAGTGATGAACAAAATGAGCTGGACAAGCCCCCCATCTTCTTGACTGGCAGCCCCCCAGGATTCTTCTGTAAGACTCAGATCCTTCCTGTCCTGCCTGCTGGCGGGCGCTGCCCCGGGGAGGTTGCCTGCTCTGGGCGTACAAATCATTGGAGGTGATTCTGGATGTTTGGGCTGGCCAGGCCTCCTCAGAGAAGCATGAGGGATTCCAGGAGTCCTGGTTAACCGACATTTGCTGTGAACGTCAGCCTGATGTTTGACCATTGTCACTGGGGAACTCTGAGGACACAGGGAGCCACTCTCTGCTTTTCTTAGTGGCTTAGCTCTTCTCTCTGCATTATCTGCTTTCCCGACAAGCTAAAATATTTGAGAACAGGCAATGGGGGGAGGATAGGCACCAATGGCCAGGCACATTTGATCTGAAACCAAGTTTTTGTGAGGTGAATTAGCTTTGGGTTTTAATGTACTGGGTATAGGCCCTTCTTGATGTGACCCCACCTTACATGTCAAAACTCATCTCCTGACATTGTGTTTTTCCCCAATCTCTCTCTCTCTCTCTCTCTCTCTCTGTCTCTGTCTCTGTCTCTCCCTCCTCCTCTCTCTCTCATACACACATACACACACACACACACACACACCCCTACCTATTGAGGCCAGTCACGTTCCACTCCTGGAGGACCTGTAGGATTTCTTGATGATCCAGTTCTACCATGGAGCCTCCCAATCAAACGCCGGGGCTGGTGCTGGTGATGCAAAAATGAAGAAAAGGAAGTTGCAGTGCTTCATGGCGGGGTCTGGAAACTCAAACCCAAAGTCCATATTGAAGTCTGAGCGTCTGATGGATGTTCATCAGGGCCTCTTTGGTGGATGCCTGCCACCGCCCACGGTCTCAAAGCATGTTGCAACTTGCTGTGTGTTTGCATCATGTCTCTCCTTGGACCCAGAGCCACCCTGGGTCTCATGTCGTGCCTTCACCCTTGTGCACAGAGCTCAGGGCCAGGCACAGAGTCAGGGTCTGTGCATTTAGGTTAGTTGCATGGATGAGTCTTCCAGGGCAGGGTGACCTGGGCAAGCAGTTAGGCTAGAAACATGGTCAGGAAAAACAGCCGTCCCCAGGGTGGGAGCCTTTGCTGCAGGGGGCCAATCTCGGCATCTTGAATGACAGGCCTTCAAGGAGTCCTGCCGGGAGTTCTACGGGGCGGAGCTGGAGGCACTGTCCTTCGAGGAGGACACCGAGGAATGCCGGAAACACATCAACGACTGGGTGGCGCAGAAGACCGAAGGTCAGAGATGTCCTTTCAGTAGATTTGGCAAGTTGTGATGGAAAGGGAGAGGGGCAGCCTGCCTTGTGGCCACCACAGTGCTGCCACGGCAGCCTTGTGACCATCGGCCCGGTCGGTGTGCCTCCTGGGTCCTCAGACCAGCCCTGCGATTCTGTGGTCATGCCTTCTTTCTTTGTATTCTGGTTGGAGAAAAACTGGAGTACGGAGAAAGAAGACCCTTTTTTAAGCCTCTAAATAGCTAATGTGTAATTTAGAGACTTCCAGATCATAGGGGGTGCCGTCCCTCTTTCTCCCTGTATCCTCCCAACCCTTGTCACTCCATCCGTTCAACCTTTAAGGCACACCTGCTATGTGTAAGGCAGCAGCCATGGGCATAATTATCCTGCAGGTCAATAAAAGCATGACCGTCTGAGGGAAGAGCCTTTCAGGGGTCCAGGTGTGACTTGTGTGGTGGTCTCCCATTCTCCAGTAGGTGGTACTGTCCTAAGTTACTGGGGAGGCCGGAAGCTTCCGCACACCTCACCTTCCTACACCTGACACTTCCCCTGCGCAGCTGCTCACACTTTCCTCCCATCAGCCCGACTCGTCACCTGTTTTGCCAGAATAGGAGAGCTGGAGGTGCCATGGGGATCATCCTGTCCCCACTTTCATTGGATAACTCAGATTGGGCCCCTTCGTGACATCCCTCTAATCCGTTTGCCCCATTCACTCCATTCAGAAAGCCTGCCTTATCCCATGGATGGTTCTGTACATCCCATCCTTGGGCAGGGTCTCCTCCTGTAGATGAGAATCCGAAGTTGGTATAGAGCAACAATTCCCAGCCAGCAGGAACCCCCAGGAAACACTTGGCAATGGCCAAAGACATTTTTGGTTGTCACAACTGGGGCAAGTGCTGCTGGGTAACCGTCCTACAATGCAGAAGACAGTCCCCACAACAAAGGAGAATCCGGCCCAATAGATCAGTCATGGTATGGTTGAAGAATTACCGTGCCAAGGTTGAGAGGCTTACAGTTAACATCAAGACTTTTGGATTCTTTTCTCAGCTCAGTCACTTGGCACCTAGGGTGACCTTCACAAAAAAGACCAGTTCTCTGAACCTGAGTTTCTCCATCTGTAAATTGAGGGCAAAATTTACAGGGCTGTTTAAGGGCAGACCATACCCTGTGCGTGTGCACAGCATGAAACACGCTGTCCTGATCCGCCAGGCAGCTGGAGAGACAGGGTTCTGGCCTGGCTGGAAGCTAAGGCTCAGTGCTCCATATTGAGGAGATGTTTGTAAAAGAATGCTTGTCCCCCCCCCACCAAATACAATAAGCTTCTTTCATGCCCTTTACAGGTAAGATTTCGGAGATTCTGGGTGTTGGCACAGTCAACGCAATGACCAAGCTGGTTCTGGTGAATGCGATCTATTTCAAAGGCAAGTGGAAGGAGCAGTTCGACCGAAGGTACACGAGGGGAATGCCCTTTAAAGCCAACCAGGTAGGGACACAGATTTCAGATACACTGCTCCTTTCTTAAAGCAATGCGCCGGGAGAGGCTGTGAATGGAGGAAATCAGTACTTCCTTTCACACTGTCTTGACGGTTCATCCTTATCTAAACATATTTCACGCCCCCTCTGTCTGTTATTGGAAAAGGGAGGAGAACAATGAAAATATTTTTTTTATTGATAGTTTCCTTGCTTTCGTCCAGGATCCAATTGACCTTCTATCTCTGGTCATATTATTGTAATGGAGAGAAAATTTCTTGTAAGCCTCGGAATTATGGTTGTATTACACTGTCGTTGTCTGTGAAAATGAGCTCTTCTGCAGTATTGAGAGAAAAGGCTGTCAAACTGCACACATGTGGAGAAGCGTAAATTCACTGGGGTGAAGGGAATGAATATACCCTAAGGGACAAGAGCATTGGCAGGTTCCAGCCACAGCTGCGTGGATGCCCTGTTAATCCTCCATTTAGTGTCTTGGTTTTCGGTAAAGAACACAGTGGACCATCGAGCCCAACTTTCTGGTTCTTTTCTGGCTTGAGTTGGGGAAAGCAGTCCCTTTCCTGGACCTACTGTGCTTCCATGCCCCCTCTCAATTTATTACTTTCCCAGGTTTTTCCCCTGCCTAGGTTCCAAACCCAGGGACAGAGTTCCCATCCAAATAAATCTTACCACCAGATCTCGTTCTCCCTTATTTGTCCCCAAAAATGCTTTTTCTCATGATACCACAAGGACTTCATTTTCACCAGCAGCATTATCACCATCTGTATAGTTAGGTGCCTTCTAAAATATCCGTGCCTATTTATTGTCTGAGAATCCTGACTCTACAATTTGAAACACAAGGAAAAGGGTGTTAAGACATGTTAAGGCCGGATGTAATACGACAACAATAAAATTAAAAAAAAAAAAAAAAAAAAGAAAAAGAAATGTTAAGGCTGACTATTTATTTTGAATATTTTGGATCTTTTAAAAATAAAAATTGCATGTATTTAAAGTATACAAGATGATTTGCTGTACTGCTATGTGTAGTGAAATGATTACTACAGTATATTGAAATGATTAATAACTGATATATTGTCCCACACGGCTGCCTTCCTGTGTGTGTGATGAGGGCCCCGGAATTCTACTCTTAGCAAATTTCCAGTATTCAATGTAGTGTGACTAACTGTAGGTATGATACTGCACATGAGAACTCCAGACTTACAAGCCTAACATAGAAATACTTTTCCCCATTCCCTGTTGCATATGATAATGGCTGGGTTCCATGGCTACTAGTGTGGAATTTGACCTCCATCAACTTGATAATGGCATGTTGCACAAAGATGGAAAAGTCTAGTATATATTTGATGCAAGCTTTCAAAATGGCAGATGCTACACATCTTGTTAAGGTTCCCCATTCAAGAAAACCAAAGCTGTGAAACCAATTATATAATCGAGCAGCTTCTCAGAATAACAGCCTGACTTCCTCTGGCCTATACCTCTCTCACCTGATCCTCCAGCCCAAAGCCCTGAATATTAGTTAATTCTCCTCTCAACTTAGAAAAATAATTTTTAATTATAAGGTCTCTGGGAGTGCTTCTTTATGCATTTTATCAAAAGGGAAAACACACAACTTCTCCCAAAAATCATGAGAAAGTTTTATGTCTGTCTATATTTGCCAATTTATTCTCTCTCACCTGGTTATAATTGCTCTGCTGGGGCATAAGCATGTTAGGCTCAGTACTAATATGGAATAATGAGGATTTTATATCTATCAGCATGAATGAGCAGAAGTAATAATCCTCTTACGTGTACCTAGGGGTTCTGTGAATCAGACATAGTTTTAGGGAACAGTGCTCATTTTTCAGTAATCTGATTTTTGTCTCATGCTTTCATTAGGAGAAAAAGACAGTGCAGATGATGTTTAAACTAGCTGAATTTAAAATGGGCCATGTGAAAGAGGCACACAGCCAGGTCCTGGAGCTGCCGTATGCAGGCGAGGAGCTGAGCATGGTCATTCTGCTGCCTGATGAAGACACTGAGCTTGAGGAGGTAAGCCCTTGGCAATGAACCTGAGGATCTATGGACCTGGCCTGAGCTCCTCTCTTCACATCCGTGCATCAGATAGCATTTGAGGAGCTTCCAATACAGGGCTGTTATGAAGAGTGCAGGATGGACACCACCACGTACCTTCGGTGGGAATGTGTTGGCATTTCTATCCAGTAGGTATCTAGGAATGGAATTGCTTGTAAGGACAATGTTGATGAAGCTAAGGAGACAGAGTTCCAAGAATCTAGGAGCATTATTCTTTGTTCTGAAGAGGGGCTAGTTGAGGGGCCGCTAACTAATGAATGGAAGTACTGGAAAAGGATCAGGATTGATCTGGGCAGCTTTTCTCAAATAGTCACGTGTGTACAGATCTTTAGGGGTCTTGTTACAATGCAGATTTTGATTCTGGGGGCAGTGGTCTGAGATCTTTACATTTCTAACAAGATCCCAGGTGGTTCACGTGCTGTTGGTCATGGACTACACTTTGAGTAGCAAGAGTCAAGGTGGGAATATCCTGTAGATGGGAGGAGAAAGCCCTCTTGCCATGACAGAAAAGGAATGGAGTTCAGGAAGAAGGTAAATTTGTGAGGTGGCAGGAGTAGGACCGACAGTGAGCTGGTTGTCCTGCTCTCTGAGGTATAGAAGAAGCCCTCCTACGTCATGTTTGCTGTTTCCCCGGTGTAAATACTCCCACGTGGGTGGCTAAGTTTGGGTTACAAGAGTTTGACGATCGACTCTCACCAGGGATGCAAGCCAGCTCTGCCACACCCATGCACAGGGTGCTGAGGATGGGACCTACCTGAGCTTCTTGGTCTCTCTGTGGAATCAGGAAGGTATGGGCGTACCTCAAGGATGAGATCTGTCATGGCTACTTAAGAAGGAAATCAGGAGAGTCTATGAACAGAGCTAATGTCCGAACAGCTGTCAGTGGAGAGGGACACTCACCTGTGCTGCAGATGTCAAAAGGCAGGAGAGTAAGACAGAAGCTCTTGTTCCTTTTATTTCTTCCTTGTAGATAAGTAGAAAGAGTGATGGGTCTTGCAGGTTATGCCCAGGGCAGGCAGGGCAAACAAGGGTGCCTTCACACAACCCCTGATTTCCTCCTTCTGCAGATCAGAGTTCTGAGCCTTGCTCTCTCCTGTTCACCAATATCTCCCACTCACAGCAATGTGTACTGCATTCATATGCTCATTTGGTTATGACATTTAGTTTATTCTAAACTAAAACACATGTGAAATGAATTTGGTGCATGCACGTGGTTTAGAAAGAAAAAAAAAAACCTCTCCTTGTCTCAGGTATTTTCTAGCTGTTTTACTTATTTCCATAAAATGGGGAAAAGATGAGAATGTGAGGGAAAACCTTGGTGTTTTACCAGAGGAACGATTTCTGTAGATTGTCTGGGATCAGAGCTCACCATAGTTGCATGTTATGGGGGGAGTGAAAGGGGATGCACACCAGGCCATTGTCATCGAGATTTTAGGCTTTGACTCTCTGTTATTTCAGGTGGAAAAAGCACTGACGCTTGAGAAGATCACCACTTGGACCGATCCAAAAAAGATGACTTTGGAGAAAATTCAGGTTTTCCTTCCCCGATTTAAGCTGGAGGAGAACTATGACTTGGAGTCTGTTCTTCAAAGTTTAGGAATGACTGATGCTTTTGAGGAGGTCAAGGCCGACTTCTCTGGCATGTCCACTAACAAGAACGTGCCTGTGTCCAAGGTCTCACACAAGTGCTTTGTAGAGGTCAACGAGGAGGGCACGGAGGCGGCCGCGGCCACTGCTGCGGTCAGGAATACCCGGTGCGCCAGAATTGAGCCGAGATTTTGTGCCGACCGCCCGTTCCTTTTCTTCATCAGGCACCGCAAAACCAACAGCATCTTGTTCTGCGGCAGGTTCTCTTCCCCATAGAGAGGTGCCACCGTCCCTAGGTGCTCTGTTTCTTCTGCCGACCTCACCTTCATTCAGATTCCACGTGACCAAACTGGCGCGGTGGCTCGAGTGCCAAAATAAAGTGTGTACCCCTTGGACACCTGCGAATGTCTTCCGAGGAGTGGCCTGTGGGGAGGAGAAGACTGCGCTTGCTGTGGGATGTTGGAGGGGCTCCTCTTCCCAGACTCTGCTCTCACCTACCTGTTGTAGGATAGCCAGCTCCCCTCCAAGTCTGTGCCCATTGTTTGTGGGCATCTTCAGGAACATGTCGGGGATGGAC